>OZ020514.1:38299972-38538957 GCA_963971425.1 Bryoerythrophyllum caledonicum | reverse complement strand
GCCATCCAAGTTTACCAGAGCACGTAGCATTTTGGAGTTCCAAAGTGCTTTGAGAGTCTTCATAGTCGCCGGACTATGTTTCTCAAGAAGGAAGTCAATAGCTTCCTCCTTCTAAGTTTCCTTCCATTGCGATTCTTCCCATTGCAACGCATTGCGAAGGTCAAGATCAATGGCCTCTTCCAATTCTGACACCACACGTCCCTTGTGATTCCACAGTTTCCCATGTGGACGTCGCCTCAATTGCTTCCGTCTAGCATCCCAATTATCCGCCCATGACTTGGTAGACGAAGTTTTGTTTACCAACATGGTCCGCGGTGTTTCCCGATATGAGCTTCTTGGCCACTCGTACAATTTCTTCATGGTCATTTTCCAACCAAATTGCGTGCTTACACTTGACCTATGCAGTTGGTGGCACTGCGCACGCCAATTCCACACCACATCTTCTCCCCACTTTTGAGCATAGGCATTCCTAGGCGCATTCTCCGGGTTCAGCTCCCAACTAGGTGGCATGTAGGCGGTGAGGCAAAACACTTCATACAAGCGCTTTTGAAATGGTGCTCTACACTTTGCGCAAAACCTACGTGTCAAGATACCACCTAGCAGACACATCAGATGGTATAAACACCGACACGTGCCAAGAGCATATGCACCTTCTGGCCCGAAAGGATTTAAACAAACCGGGCAAGCATTTTCATTTTGCCTGAAGCTTGCTGGTGTTGGCCATAATTTGCGTGGTGCCACGTTTCCGCTTGGTTGAAGGGCATGAGAAGACATAGCCTCTGCGTGGTCCCACTTCAACTTTGCCCAGTCAATAGATTTACCATCTGGCAACAGAGGCAATTCAGTTGGAAACAACTCGTCCATGTGAGCCCAAGATGTGAGTCCAAAGTCACGGCGCGTATTATTCGTCAAATATTCGTTGTCAATCTTCTGGACCTCTATTGCCATTTTCCTCTCACGATCAACATTCAAGATGCATGCCACCTTCCATGGATAGTATTTCTCGCCTATTGATCTAATCCTTTTCCAAAGGATTTTGTTTGCACTGCGAAGCTGAAGAAGTTCTGTGCTTGGATTGGCTAGGAAAAACGACTGAGAATCCTCGATGCTGATGGAATCTACAAATGGCTGCGCTGCTACAGTCCGCGGCACTTGTAAAACCAACGGACGACTATCGCAGCGGTGACGTGGTGGTCTTGTCGGGGTCTCTAGCAAGCAGCTAGTAATGTTGCCAATAACAATATCGAGGATTTTGTCGTCCACACCTTGAGCAACTCCGCCAATATTAGCCTGGTTGGCAACACGTTCTCGACGCAACTCTTCTATATTGGCTGCTTGCTTGGTGATAATATCACCCTTCTCACTGGATTGCAACTTGAGGTTTTCAATCTCTTCTTGGAGACGTTGAATCATCTCATCCTTCAAGCTGATAGTGTCCAATAACTCCTGGTGAGCATCAACGGTCGTACTTCCGGACCCTGATGCTACATGCCTGGTGTTGGAAGTGGTGACTACGACATCCATCATTGGCATTTCATCCACAACATGGATGGGTTCTTCATCTCCAACACCCTCAAGCCTCGTGGCGGGTTCATCATCGCCAACAAGATTTACGATTGGTAAATCTACTTGGCCACCTCCTTGAACCATCAGACGTCCTACTTGATGGAGCTTTACTCGGTGGCACTTTTTTCGTGACGCACGCACCACTAGAGAAGTCGATGAACGCTGACCTACACGTCCATCTGAGTCCAAATCCGGTGACGAATCTGACTCTACTGGAGCTACTTCTTCTAGGCCATCCATTTTCTGTGGCCCTAGTGCCGTAAAATAAAACATAGGATGCTGCTCCCTAGGCACATCGGCATGCATCCACACCCTCGGCATTTTTGGAGATTTCCGCACAGTCCTCCTATCCACTCGCTTATTGAAAACGACCTCCACATATTCCATGCGAGCGAGATAGAGGGGACAATCATTGCAAGGCATGAATTCGAGCTCGTATAAGTATTGGTGAACTTGGAGGGGACGAGAACGAAACCCCTCACTGATGCAATACTTCAAATTTGCCTTGTTGAGCGACGATTTATTTAATGGCGATGTGGAGGATACATTTTCGACAAGTGGTACCACTCGATGTAATCCTTGCAAGTGACGGATGACCATGGTGATGGCTCATCTTGCCAACCCACGAATGCAATCTTCGCTGGATTGTTAATTAAGTGCATCCGCTTCTTCTGGACTTCCCTTTCCTCACCTTATCTCTGTCTTTCTCTCTCTTCTTCTGCGCGGTAGACATTGGTGGATGTTGTTGGGCATCCGGCTAACTCTCACTCTCCATAGGCGAACACTGTAAAAAAATCTACCAAAATATTCGTTAACTATGCTAAGCTCTATCTAAAAAAAAACAAACGAAAATTACCACCTTGGATTTCAAAATAACCCAAGGTAGCGATGTAAATTAATTCCAACGGTGAACTAAGGTGATGCAATACATCGTAATAATGTGTGCAAATCTAGAGTCCCCATCGAAGATCACGCAATCAACAACCTTAAAAAGATAGTTGAAGGCCACAATTTCCAATTGGAGTTTGTGAGATGGGTTGGGCGCGCGCAACCATTTATACTAGTGAGCCTGGCGCGCACGCGGCATGGGGAACGCGCGCATGCCGTATGAAGACCAGGCGTGTACGTTGGGGTCTCATGCGTACAATTCGGAGTCTCGGGCGTAGGTTTCAGGGCCTCGCGCGTAGGATCCTGGGTCGAGCGCGTGGACTCTGGGGCCAGGTGCGTGCGGGAACGGGCTGGGCGCGTGCGGGAACAGGCCGGACGCATACGGGAACGGACTCGGCACGTGCAGGAACGGGCTCGACACGAGCAGGAACAGGCTGGGCGCGTTTGATTACAGGCCCGGTGCGTACGAGAACGGGCTGGGAGCGTTTTCTGGAGGGCCGGGCGCATTTGCTGGATCGTCAGGCATGTACGCTAGAGGGCCGGGCGCGAGCGGGAACGGGCCGAGCGCGTGGCGTCTTGGTCAGGCGCATGCGGACGCGCATGCGAGGCTACGATTTTTCATTTTACTGTAAATGGAACAGATTCTTGTCTGAATCACATAGGCTCATCTCAAGTGGCTCCTTATCCTAGTACTATTCGTACTATGCTAGGAACTAAGAGGGGGCCACCACTCATTTGGTCCGGGCGAGGTTTTGATTTTTTTTATAAAATTCTAGTTTGTGTAAGGTTGTGATTATTGCAATGGCCACTGATCGTTATACTGGAAAGCGGGCCGCGTATGTTGATTTAGATGCTCCAGATGCATCTGAGCTTCCACCTACTAGCGTTGTGGAGTCGAGCCGCAATCCTTCCGATGCACCGAAGGCTGCGTCGAAGAGCGCGAAGCAAGAAATGTCTGCGCACGAGAAGGATGCCGGTTATCAACCAAAGGAGTATACCGCATTTCTTCGAGGTGTGGCAATACAATACTACCGTCCATGGTGTGAAACTGACGTGGTGCGATTCCGTCAAGTTTATTTGGAGAAGGGAGAGCCAAGAATGATGTGCCTACATGCCGACCTCCAGTCAAAATTTGAGTGCCCACTGGAGAGTTCTGAATCGTTCAAGGATGCATACGGCATGTACCACTATGCCTCATTCATGGAGAGAGTAATTACTCAATGCACAAGTAATGCATCGCATGATTCGATTGTGAGGTGAAAAAACCTCGAGGCGGCAGCATCAACCTTGAGACTTGGAGCTTTGCAAGTTCCTCGAAGGTGTGAAGACCACCATCGGCAGGTTTTCAAGCTCTCGTACGGGAGGTATGCCTTCGAATGAACAAGCAATGAAGTCAGCCATGGAGGTGCATATGTTGCACAGCGTGCAATTCCTTCCAGAAGATATTGGAGTTTATGGGCTTTCTAGATATGACGCCGTTGGTGGATACAGAAAGGTTCGAAAGGTCTGCATCGTGGGTGTGCGAGCCATTTCGGCATACATGGAGTTTGTTGGGAAAATGCCAACGGCGTCTCATCCGAAGGAGAAATTTAGACAATGGTCTCACGAGGCCATGATATGTCATGTTGCACACCCAAGAGTTATAAAATTTTGGGCGGTGAATACGAAGAATATGGAAGCGTACACATTGTGGTGGAATGGTGGTAGCTCGGCCCATTTTAAAACCGTCGATTCAAAGGCAAATCCGACGGCTTCGAGCAACTCAATCCTTTCAGCTCCATATATTTTGGCGGAGGATACAACACAAATCTTAGCCTTCCGGAAGAATAGAGCAAGACTTGCCTGGGCTTTGATGTGCACCATGGCCCAAGTCCACAAGGCAAATGTCATTCACAATGACATCGCTCCCACAAACGTGCTTCTCCACTTTCCTCCAGAGAAACCAGGGTCCATCTTCATTGGTGTTTGTGATTGGGGAATTGCAAGCCGAGTATCACACGAAGAACCATCAAAATATGGATTCCGGACAGACACGGAGCTTGACAATCAACGCCGAAGACGACATTGGGTAGCTCCAGAGTTGTTTTTCATATTCGGCCCACAAGATTCGGAAACGGCATTGGATGTGATGCAGTGGCAACACCAATACACCCAGCTCGCTGATTTGTACTCTGTTGGGTGGATGGCTAGAGCGATTTGGGAGAAAGAATCTGACTCAACATTCTTCAAATCAACAGTCAACTACGCAACTTTTCAAGTGAAGATCGAGAAATTACTAAAGCAAGATCCCCTCAAACGTCCAACACTCTGCAAAGTGGTTGACGAGCTAATGGCTAAACCATTCAACTTTGAAGTTCCGGACGCTTGCTTCCGCTATGAGATATAGATATTTTGACTTAGTGTATTGATAGTGAAGGTTTTAATTGTTGATCATTTTGCAATATGTAATAGCATTGTGATATAACAGTGTTTTTTGCCCATCTCGTGATAAATTAAAGATTAGCATTTTTCATACACATTGCGACATGAAGCTCATGCATATTAAGAGTTGAGAGAGCGCGCGCGACCCTTGAATTCAATACCCGTACGCGCGTGACCCCAAAGGCCACGCGCCCGGCCCAGCCCCCTCCACGAACGCATCCAGCTCTCCCCCACAAACGCGCGCAGCCCCTCCACGAACTCGCGCGACCTTGGTCGGATGCGCCAGCCCCTCCAAGTTTGCGCTCGGCCCTTCACCGCGGACGCCCGGCCCCTTGCGGTACGCGCGCGGTCTTCCCTACACGCGCCCGGCCACTCACAGTACGTGCCCAGTCCTCCCATGTACGCGCCCAGCCCAACACGGTAGGCGCCTGGTCCTCCCCTACATGCGCCCGGCCCCTTCTGTACGCGCTCGGTCCCTTCAGTATGCGCCCGCGCCCCTGTCTGCACGCGCGCGACCGTGTTGACGACGTGTCAGCCACGTAGTCGCCTTCGTGGCAGTGGGTAAATTGATTTACCTCGAGTCATGGTCAAACCAGAGTTGACCCTTATCGGACGGACAACAGCTTCTACCGGACGGACACTACCGGATGGACGGACGGCCAAACAACCTTGTATATATACGTTATTTTAATTGTTGGGTAAGTACCATATCATTGTTTTTGATGTACAATTGCAATGTTATGTTTTTTTTAGGACACAAGCGAAGGTATTTTCTTTTTTAGCACACAAAGCCTCTTTTCAAACAAGGGTATCTCCCAATTTTATTAAGAAGCAATCATGGATTTTTTCTCACAATCACGATCACACAAGAAACGGTTTTTTTCATTCAAGCCCAAATTGAGGTAGTTGACGATCTTTGTGTAATATGGTGTCGATGTTCTAAATTGATTGAGATTTACCATCCAAATTAATATAATTTACATTTTGGAGGAAGGAAAAAATTTGAAAAGGAATACATGATAGTCCAAGCATCCCGTAACCTTGAATCCTGGACCCTAAATCCTAGATCTAGAAATCCTACCCAGTTGACTCGATACTTAGATTAACCCGTTAAGGATCGGCGTTTTCCCAAGATGAAACACTTTAAAACTGCAACTACCAAAAAGTGGCAAAATCATTGAACAAAACTGATTTATAATTTTAGACTTCTAATTGTAAAATCTTAAATAAGACTACTATATAAGCTTACCATGTCATTTCGGCTGCAATCCACCGCACAGATATGAAGACTATAGCATTTCAAGGCAAAACAATGTAACTAAATTTTTCCTGTAATGATAATCCAAACTGTCAATAAGAAGGTTTACACTACATGTTTTTGTCCAAAAAATAAAAAGCGAAAAAATTGAAGATCACTCGGTTTTATGTAGAAAAAATAAGCTTTTTTGGTACCCTCCTCGACAATGTGAGAAAGTGTTTGACTTCAGTTTACATGTTTTTGTTTACTAAAGACAAGAATTGTTTTCTGACATTCTCTAAGAAGGTAATATTCTCTATATTATGTATGAAAAATCCCATTGTCAATAGACACTTTTAGCAAAACTTTTGGAGTTGCCCGAAGTCTTTATTTTTAATTTGAGTCCTACTAACTTTCAAACCATGAATCCAAAGATAATACGAAAAGTACCTCCATGAAGCTCTTACCAAGTACAATCTAGGAATATGATTTCTATTGAAAAGGTTTTTTTCCAAATTTTAGGTACATGCCCGAAATCAAAATTGTTCATAATAGGGACAATTGGTCCTTTGCAGGTTAAACTATTCTAGTTGATTATGTTTTACTCGTCGTAACTAATTTTTCCCCGTCGTGTTGAGAGACAAAGGTAGATGATGTTAGTTACCGTGTAGGTCTTCCATCATCTATGCTATTGAGAGCGACGTGACTACTCTCTTTGGGCCGGAAGTCATGATGACTTTTGTTCCCGCCAACATGGGAGTTCGATACAAAATTCAGATTCCTGTACTATTTCTCAAAGACTAGGTTGGTGTCATTTCGCGTTAGAAGTTCTTATGTGGTTGCAATATGTGAGCGAGTTCTGAGCTGTGTGTTAGATATTGTGCGTGCTGTTAGTATTGAATGTGATGAGATTGAGCTCGGAAGTTGGCGACTATGAAGGCCTGAGTAAAGAATTTGGAGACTGAAGACCATGACCGTGGTGGTCGGTGAGCGTGGAGCACTAAAGCGTAGAGATTGCTCTAGAAATTTCTCGCTGCTATAGTTGGTTGTGGTTGGTTGCTTTCGTCACTCTTTACTGCTATAGTTGGCCCCTTCATAGTGTAGCATCTAGCTCTGTTGCAAAGCAACAAGGCGTTACTCGCTTTGCAATTCAAGGTATGGTCCTTTTCAAGCACTCAGCCCTCATCATGCATTTAATTCATGGATGTCTGTTCGATTGTCTCCGTGACATCTTCTTGCTCAATCTCTTTTTATTCAATCTTCTTGATCAATCTTGTGCGGGAGCAAATCGTATGACTCACAGGTTTGTTCATAGACGTTTGTAACATGAACTTGGTTCGTTACTGTAGATCATATTCGTATAGCCATACATATCTGTATTGCCATACGTATCCGTATTGTCATATGTCTTCAGGTGTTCTAGAAATTCTGAAATCGGGCGCGGATTCGATCTAGAATTGAAGAGGAGTCAGGCTCCGAATCTCCTACGGGGGATCGGGTGCTCCTCCGATCTCTTGCGGGGGATCGGGTGCGCTCCCGATCTCATGTGAGGGATTGGGTGCACCTCCAATCTCTTGCGGGGGATCGAGTGCGCTCCTGTTCTCATGTGGGCAATTGGATACGCTCCCGATCACCTTTGGAGATTGAGGTGCCTTCCTGATCTCCCAGTGGTGATTGAGTGCGCTTGCAATTGCGAGTCAGAGATCGCGTGCGCTCCCGATCTCCTAATGGTGATCTCTTGCGCTCTCATTCCCCGGTGATAATCGGGTGCCCTTCCAATCTCTCAATGCTCATCGGGTGCGCTCTCCATCTCTCAGTAGGGGACGGGTGCTCTCCAATCTACCGGTGTTCAACGGCTGTGCTCCTTGCCTCTCTGCGTTGATTCATACTCGCATTTTCTTCACCTCTTTACTCTTGTCATTCTGTAGGGATAATCGAATCGTGTAGAACTGTTTGTTTGAGCAGACCGTGATCGATCACTACTTCACCTACGCCCCCCGTTGATTTCACAAATCTTCCCCCAAGGCCGTGCTCCAAATTCGTTCTGGGCAAGGCAGTCTCCCTTGTCTACCCCGTCATGGTGTCGTTGGAGAGGGCGTTGTCATTGAGGCTGTTCTGACCAGTCACTAGCTCGGTGTCAACATTCATCTTCACCTGGCCAATCTAACGCTAATTAGGGTGTCTGAGATCATCCTGGAGGCCCGTTATCTTCTCATGCACCCACAACAAGACGGCATCTCCGTCTTGGCTGATTCTGTTGGTAGGACAGTCCTTTGGATGGCAGAGTGCTTAGTCCTTCCATCAGAGAATGTTCTTGATGATCTACACGATGATCCTTCTACTGAATCCCAAATCACTCTTCTTTTTTTACCTCAGATCGAGTGGGTGGATAAGGTGGTAAAGCGCCATAAAAGCGATGGTATTCTAGCAGCCACTAGCAAGGTCAAGTGCTCCCTAGCTATTGAGCCATTCCAGAATAATTTCCTAGGAGAGGGGAACGTTGGCGTTACGGTGTTGGACGTTTTCATTGGAGATTGTGGTGACATCATGAATCATTAGAGTTGGCCAATTTCAGAGTGCAAATTGAAAGGTGGGTGCGGTCTAAGCGAGACACTTTATCACTTCAATTGACTTCCGGAACCAGCGGACCCGAATGCACACCTGGGTGGTCGTCCCAAAGCACCGTACCGGTTTATCCGTCGCCGGAAGCGAACTGACGAGAAGCTCGCCGCGTACTCTAAGAAGGGTATGCCGGAAGCGATTCAAGCGGTCACTTCGGAGTCATGTTGCCCAACTCAATGCATCCGCCTAATCCGTCCTGAGGATACCCTTCTAATCCGGCAGAAGTTCTGGTTGAAGAGTTTCGACGATTGACGAGATTATGCTAGATCTGTTGGAGGTCAACTCTGTTACTTCGACCACACTTGGAAAAGACGTTATGTCATATTGCTTGGTCGAGATGTCTGTGCAACAGCATGGTACAAGATTCACGGTACTGCAAAGTCAACATTTCACGAATATATTGACCAATATAAATTGGGCATCATCTCATCAACACATGGGATCAAAAGCGTCAAACGTCTTCGCCTCGGTACTGTGCAGGCTATGGGTTCCATTATGACAATCATCAATGAGAACGCTGATTAGATGCCTTATCAGATGCGGTCGACTATGCTAGGGCGGATGGACACACTCAAGTTTCTGCCGTCCGGACATAGCTGGAAACATATCCGGGCCAACGCTAACGAGGTATTGCATTGTGTTCACGCTACTCTATTTAGCAAGTCCGAGAGAGATTGGATGCGCACCTGGTCTCTGGACTCCGATCCTATGTCCCAAGAGATATTAAGCTATCATTTTCTTCACTTTTGTAGTGTATGATGACTTCATGGATTTGCACACGTGAGAATGCTTGGGTTGCCTATGTTTCCAATTAATAAATATTGGACATTGTTGCAAACAAATACGGAGTTGGGGTTGCCCATGATATCACAGTCAGCCGTTAGTAGAATAAAGAGGGATCTCTTCAACAATGTTGCGGTAAAGCCGGTTGGTAGTTCTTTTGCGAAGTGCACCGTTTGCGACACTCTACAACAGTTTATTAACTGGTTGGTGAAGGGCTCTGCGGAAAATGTTTCTTTTGTGAAACAACGAACTCAGCACCAGAACCTTCAAGCTTTGTGTAGGCGTGTGTACCATAGCTGGAAAGAGGAGTCCAAGCGCAATAAGGGAGAGATTCTTTGCATAATCCACGATAAGATGGATACAGCGAAGACCGCAATCCCACGTATGCGAGTTGCTACGAAGTTCACTGCAGCTCTTGGACAACTTCCAATGAACATCACTGGCATGGTCACTCATGGTCATGGGGACAGCGCGTATGCTCATTACTCCACTGACTTGTGGCTAGAAGACTCAAATTACACTATTTCATCCATTGCAAAATTGCTTCGGCGTCTCAAAGAACCACCCATTTGTGTAATGGGCAAATTTTTTCCTTACGAGCCGGCAAACTCGATGTTTGCTGCAATGTTAAGAGGGAAGTCTAGATGTATGGACCTTCTACCTCAAGTGGATACCGACCACTCTACTCAGGCAATCCCTCTTCCAACAAATTTGTTCTTGCAGTTGGACAACTCAGCGAATGATAATAAGAACGAGTATCTCTTTGTGTTTTTATCCATGTTGACTTATCGCGGGGTGTTCAAGGAAATCCAGGTTGGATTCTTGTTGGTAGGGCACACCCATGAGGATATAGATGCTTACTTTAGCCACTTGTCCAAGAAGTTGAACAATGAGAATACCTATGTAGTTGTTGATTTGATGTCGTCCTTCGTGAAGTCGCAGGATTTGAGTTTCATGCCCGAGTTTGTTCAAGAGGTTGTTGATTTCAAATCATTTGTGGAGGGCTATATACATGATCGTGGTGACGGACTCGTTGGCACAAAAGATCAACACCTCTTTAAGTTCTACGTAGATGAAGACGGTTGGCCCATCATGCGGTATAAGAAAAATGTAGTTGATGCACATTGACTCTCTAGAAACCAACCTGGAGTTCGGCTTTGGAAGGAAGATGTTGATGGGAGACCCATGATACCTTCTAGTATTCCAAAGCCAGTGCCTTTCAGGTGCTTGTGGGGAGACGATGAGCCTTCCAAACGTGGCAATCAAGTCAAGGCCAAAGAGAAGGCTGCAAAAGCGTTGGATAAGAAGTCTATGATTCAGTCTGGAATTTGCGCTTATAGAGCATTTTAGGAGGGAGAAATGGTTAAATGCGCCACATGGAGAACGGCTATGCCGCCTTATATCGCTTACTGAAAAGCAATACTTGAAGAACTTGATAAACCCCTTCTTCCCACTCCAGACGTGTTGGCAGAAGGCTTTTGGCCAAATCATGATTGGAGAGCGACGGTTCCAACTCCCTCGTGCCTCATTACTATTGGGGATGTTAAACTTGAAGATCTGGTACCTGAAGTTTTTTGCGGGTCATTCAAGGAGAGACCGTAGGAAGCTTTGAATCCATGGCGGCATATCATAGCGAGATCATGGGTCGTCCTCTATCCCTCTGACTCTGATATTTATCTAGTCTGGATGGAGAGAGCATGTTCATCTGTAAATAATGAGCAAGATCAACAGGAGTACAGGAAATTTATCATTTAGTTCTGGGAGCCAAGAAACGCCATAAAAGAGCACAAGGAGAAGTATGCGGGATGCTAGGAAGCGACGTGGGTACCGGAGCCCGGTCGTCGTCCATGTCTTTGGGATTGTAACTACATCATATATGCCTTTTAGTCAACTAAGGCAAATCCAAAGACACGTACAATTCCAGAAAGGAACCGAATTGTAGCGCTAGTTAACCTTGATGCTACAAACGCTGTTGATCCTTGATTGGTGCGCTTCTTATCTCTCGTGTGCGGATTGGGTGCGCTCCCGATCTCGTGTGGGGGATCAAGGGCAGACTCAACCGATCCTTGATTGGCGTAGTTTTTTCCCAGCAAGACTTGAGGATCCCTAAATTTGTTGTCTTCTAGCCTGCCTCTACTAGGATTTCTTCAAAGCGGTGGTTCCTAGTATGTCGCAGTGGTTCCGAGGAATTTGAACGTTCATCTACCTGAAAGACTTTATCCATAATTCACATGAGTGATACTTTTAATGCGAGAAGTTTTGGGGTCTCTAGAAGGCCCCTAACGGACAACTGCTCTCCTCTCAAAGTAAACTCCACGTAGGAGCTGGTAACGCAGTCACCAATGGTGCCATGTAAGATTCAGGGTATGCCATGGTGGATGTACCAAAGCTGAGGATAAATCAGCGGCCGGTTGCGTACGTGACATGGCCTGGTCACAGTTTTGTCCTTTCTATAAAAATTTGTAAAATATTATGTTTGAAGGGGAATAAAAATATGTTGAGTCCATCCTTCACCATCGAATAAAATATGTATGCTCATGCGGACCGTAGTGCTGAGTAGGTTCTTATGTTAGAACATACTTCTGGCGGGAATATTGCTGAGTCAAAGGCAATACACTCGGCCATTGTCAGAGAGAGGGTTTTGATTTCCTTGCTTTGTTGTAGCAACAGTATTTTACCGCCTTTCTTGTTTCAATACAATTTGTTGTTGTTAGGAGCATGTCTCAATCAAAGTCCATTGAGGAAGTTCAGTGTGTAGTGCTTTACAACAATGTAGATGCCAAGGGGAGGTGGATCCCAGAGCCCGTAGAGATAGGATCATGGGTGACATTGAAAGCGTCAGACAGGGGTCCATGGGCGCGAGATGCGCGTGTTCACGGTGTGGACTCCTTTGCAGGTGCTTGGAAGGTTCAAATCCTGGAGTTTCAATTCAAAGTAATCATGCAACGGGGAAAGGATGTGCTTCAGCTTAATGCTATCAAGGTGCGACATGCATATCAGCGCCGACAGTTGCAACTCCATCCAACGGTCGCTGCAAATGAGCCGCGTGTATGTAACCTCCTTTATTTTTTGTAATGGGATGATTGGGTTGCTCCATCAGCAGTTTTGGACGTCATTCTTGTGCTACATCATGAGGTTGGACAAACCGCACACAATGGTCGTAGTTTCAAACAATTGTTCGAGAATGGCACCTTTTTCTTGAAAGCTATGTATGTTCCATAGTCCGGCACTTGCTTGTATGGGGAATTAGAGGAGTTGCCACTGCCCAGTCTTAGCAATCCTCACTGGCCCATTCCAAACATGCACACGTCAGAGGCATTTAGAGCAAAGCTTGCGGTAGACATTGCGGAAGCAATGAAAGGGGGTACATGGAGTAGGGCGGCACACGTAAAGTGGTTCATGCCTGTGCACGTTATGGTGGACATGTTTGCAGTAGTAGACAACATCCGTTGTACAACCACAATGTATGTCTTAAAAGAACCATCAAATGTAGTTTTGGCAAGTGTGATGGACGTTGGATGGGACGAGAAGTTTCAAGTAGGGCAAGACTTTGTGAAGTGTGTCGTCAGTAAGGCCACCATGGTCTTTCGCTATCATTTTGCACGATAGGTTCTATATGTCAATTTCAGTATGTACGCTATAGAAAAGAGGGCACCAGATGGGTGCTTATTGATCAAGTTGTGATTCCGAACATGATGTCCATCACAGTTGAGTTTGGAGGGAAGGAGCTGCCTAGGTTTGAGGTCGGTCCGCTTGGCCGGTATCCCACATTTGAGAGGAAATTTCCATTTTGTTGCCTCGAGAGATCATCCCCGAGTACTACGATCTTGTTGTGCAACGTCCCGATTTTATTGATTTCAAGATTAATGCTCGTTCGGAACGAAGCTCAGAGATTGGTGCGCTCTTGATTGGGAAGTCCGGTAGATTGATGATGGTCCCATCCTGATGCTTCCGCATCACATGGACTGAGCAATTGGCAATGTATCTAATGCAACTTATAATGGAGTGTAGAAGTTTTGAATTACTGAGTCTACTTGAATCAATCGGTATATTACACTACAAGCTGCTAGAAATTTTTTGGATGTGGAATTGTCAGAGCCGGTTCTTTACTATGAAATTATGAGGTTTTAAAATTGCATGCCTACTTGTTTGATTCAATGTCTGCGGTCATTGCATTACTTAAGCATTTCAACCATTTATGAATTATATATGCATGCATGTAATTCATTCTATAGGATACAAAAACAATATAATAAACCAACATCTTCCATTTGAAGTTCATTTCAATGTCTCAACCTTATGGCATATTTAAGAATAGTATTATAAGTCTGCAAAGCCTTAGATAAATCACTCAACATAATAGAAGTAAAAAATAAATAAAAAATAAAAATAAAAGTATAGTAAAAGCAAAATAAAAATTAAGAGTATAATAAAAATAAAAGTAAAAGTAAAAGCAAAAGCAAAAATAAAAGTAAAAGGACAATAAAAGTAAAAGTAAAAATAAAAGTTTAATAAAAGCAAACAAAAAGTAAAAGCATAATAAAAGTTTAAAAAATAAAATGCAAAATGAAAGTGAACTAAAAGGAAAATTAAAAGTAAAAGTAATTGTAAATGTAAAGATAATAGTAAGATTAATTCATACCTCGCACATAACGTGTATCTAAAGTAATTAATGGGTTTTTCGTTTACCTAGGTTTTAAAGGAAATAATATTACTTTTTAATATTGAAAATTTCACATTCAATAGTGTAAAAGTTTTTGGAGATGCCCTACGTGCCTACTCTGCCCATTTTAAATTCAAAACCCTATCACCTTAAACTCGGAATGTCACATTTGAAAAAAGGTTGTTCTCTCGCTGATATCTTAGTTATGCCCCCTTGAGCCTGGTAAAAGTCTGGCCCGCAACCCCACGTTGCCGCCACTACACAACCATACTACATGTGGTTGCCAAGCATATGAGACCTTAAATATTTAAAGACATGGTGGCAGTGCCACCATTATATATAGAACGTGGAAGGTGTAGCGAAGCTTATGGGATAAATGACATTAGCTGAAACTTGGATTTAGGGACACGATGGAGCTTTCCATAATAGTGTCAAGGTCCATCCCCAGCACGCCTAGATGCCAAGTATCATGACGCCTAGGTTATTAATCCCAGGTTATCCCAACACCTGTCAAGTTCAAGTGAAAGATGAATACGTACTAATATGACTACAACCCTCAATTCAAGCCGACTATATAGGGAAAATTCATTTTAGATACAATTCAAACACATTTGTACAAAAGACACACATGAATTCAAATCTTTACAACAGAATAAGCGTGGAGAAGGTTGGATGACAAAGTTCTCATCAATGAATGAGTGTGCTATTGTACCTCTTCCAACATCATTTGCAAAATAGATACATACATTTTTCAAGACCTTCAATGCTTCAAAATTTTGGAATAAAAAATCCAAAAGCATGCTCACTTATCCACAACTGAGTGATAATTATTTACAATAAAGATTCAATCTTCACAGCTTCACATGACTTTGAAGGTGTAATCTAATGAGTTACTCAAAAAAAATATTTTAGACTTCAAAGCTGCTTTAACTACCTTGCGATTGCAGAACCTATATACAAACACACAAATTCGACATATTTGGAACTATCTAAACCTCCAACTTCAATTGGGCCGAAGAACTACCATGAGATTCTCGTGTTTATCACCTAGACTTGCAATGAGAGGAGTGTTGGCAGCTTGAGGAAGACGATCAATTTTGTCTTCTTCAACATTCTTGAAAATGGTGGCAAAGACGTTGCACTCTCCACGCGCCTTGTCGTCCAAGTCGCCACCAAATTGGGCCACTCACGTTGGAGCAAGGTGAATTGGTGATGAAGCAAGGAGAACATCTTTGCATCGCCTGCAATGATAATTCTTGCTTGCAAATAATTCTCTAACACAAGTACAATGAAGAAAGCAACCACAATTGCAAAGGAAAGCAACTTTCGCAACAAATCCAAGGTTACAGTAAGCACACACTTGGATACCACGCATGCCTAAGGGGGTAATAGATTCGGAAGCAGGATAATTAAACACGTACTTGGGTTGTAGGATAAGATTTTGTCGTGTTGCTTCTCGATGAGCTGCTTCAGCGTCCTGCAGTGATGCAAGCGCCTTGTTGTGCTTCCTACGCTGCTCCAACAACGCTGACTTCACCTTGCATCGCCCTCGACAAGCAGCATCATCTTTTTTGCGATGATCTGTGAGTTTGTCATGAAACTCTTTGCTTCAACGGCTTTAGCAAGGTACTCGCCATCAAAGGACGCTTCTCGAGCCAGGCGTCGTGCTTCCTTCGAGGCAGCACAAATGCAGCTTTCTAGCCTTCTGCCTCCACATCTTGATCATTTGCCATTGAAAGTGCATGGGCAAATTTCAGTTGGCGGGACGCCTCGTCCACATTTGCCCCAGCAGCCTCTACTCCAGCCAAGCGTAATGTCACCATAGCCTTGGCAACGTCAACGTTTTTCTTGTTTCTAGTAGTAGATGGCGTGGCCACATCGCTGATGTTTCCAGTAGCCAGCGGCGCAGCAGTGTGTTTGATGATAATACACAAACCCTCCACTTGGGCGCGCATTGCAATGGGCCGAAGTTTCTGAGGGTTTCGGTGTTTCCGTCACATACAAATCTTCAGCCGCGACTGCGCTTCCGCCACCCACTTAACTGTGTATACAGAAATGTAGCATAACATGCTTTGAGAAAACGCAAAGAGAAATAACCATTATCGGGACGGTTACCATACATCTGTAATACTGCGTACCAAACTGGTGGACTTGCTCCGCACTTGTACAGTTTACAATTTCGTATCGGTTTGGCTGGCCGCCCACTCTCCACACCGCCTTGATAGCATTGTTGGTGAAGTATGGATACACTTTGGAAACGTCTGCTAAGATAGGACCCTCGTCGCACAGTCCAACGTGCAGCTTGAAGTAGTTATCTCCGTACTCAGCAGCGCGTCCCATCAGCATGGGCGCTGCTGCAACCATACGCACAACAACATCGGTTTGGATCCCTGTAAGGTCCATGGCGTCATCAAACTCCCCGGCCCACTTGGGCGCGTCGCGCTCACGAGAAGATAGATGAGTATTGCTCTCCACGTCGCTTTCGCGTTGCTCCTCACTGGAGCGTGAAGAGACTAGAAGGTGAAACTGAACTTCGACAAAGATGAAGCAACAATGGCGCTGAAGCAATGATGCTGAATCAGTGATGTTGTTAGGCATTGGTGCATTTAGTAGAACAAACTTGTTGAAAGTTCCGGAAAGGTCTAAGTTTCTAATGATTGTAATTAATTCCAACATGACCCTTTGAGGACCTCATCAAATTGTATTTCATCAATCATTCTAAGTTCCAAACTTGCTTGTGAGACATTAAAGGTTTGAAGTGTGATAAACAATTAAAGGATGCTGACTCATTGTTAAGTCACACGCCCGCATCATGAAGCAATTTAAAATGAAGCATGAGAGCCAAGTTTGGGAAGAATCAGTGGAACCACCATTCAATGATGAATCACTGGAACTTAGGCCCCTACTTAAGATAACCCGCCCCATGACCAACATCATTGAGCAATGTCTATATAAGGAAAGCTTATATAATAATATGTAATTTATTTATCAATGATAGACGATCGAATTGCAATCTCAACCAAAGTGATTTCATAATTTTCAAATGAAAAGTGAATTAGTTATGAATTTTCAAAGTGAATAAAATATAGAGAATTACCTTCTTTTGAGAATGTAACAATACAACCTTCTTTCGAACAATTGATATCAGAGGATGTCCAATTTTTTGTGAGTTTTGAATGTATAGATTGAAAGATGTTTGAAAATTAATTTTCAAAAGAACACTTAGTCATTTAGAGGTTAACCCTTAAATGTCAATCGGAAATTGTAGACATAATTTGATTGTTTGTCCGGTATATTCCTTTGTAATTTTATTATAAGAGTTTTATTATAAGAGTTGTACACTATTTATACTATGTCCTAGTTATACTATTTATACTATGTAGCAATTACGACATATTTAAAAACAATATTTTAACTTAAACTAACTTGAACTTTGTCTTGTTTCAACAATTAATGGCTCGTGGATGGTTATGGATTAGTAGTCATAGGTAAGTCCACAGCCATGGGCCTTTTTTTACTAGACAAACTGTAATTTGTTATATATACAGATGTACTCAAAATTTTGCACAAAAAGTCAGTCACCTAAAAGTGATAATCAAAATATAACATAAACAAAATCAAGTCATCTTAAAGTAAAAGTAATAATGGAATCACTTATCCAAAAGTAAAAAATGCTAAAAAGTATAAAAAATAAAAGAAACATCAACCCTAAAAGTAAAGGTAAAGGTAAAATATTACAATAGAAGTTTGTTTGAAATAGTTTCCTAATAGTGAAAGTCAAAATATAAGCTAGGCACCTGTAAGTGACTATAAAAGTAAAAGTCAATCACCTAAATGTAAAAGAAGTAAAAAGTATAATAAAAAATGTAAAAGTACAAGATCAAAGTCAATTACACTGAACTGAAAGTAAAAGTAACAAAAAGTAAAAGGCAAGTACCTAAAAGTAAAATAAGGTAAAAGTACAAAATTGCCTCTCTCATGTCTTATTTTTTCTTACTTACTTTTTCAATCCTTACATTTCAATTCTTACATATCCAATCCTTATCTTTGCAACCCTTACTTTTTCAATTCTTACTTTGTCAAAGTGGAGTCCCGGAGTCCCCGAAATGAAATGACTAGTGGATGCTCGTTGTTCCCAACGGGCCAAAGACAATCCTTAGCAAAGTAAAATGTATAACTTCACTAAAATCAAAAGGTACTAAATTACAATGGTTTAACTTAAACTAACTTCGACTTTGTCTTGTTTCAACAATTAATGGCTTATGGATGGTTATAGATTAGCAATCATAGCTAAGCCCAGGGCCATAGGCCCAACTTTACCACATGGACTGTCATCTGTTATACATACAAATAAAAATTATACCATTATTCTATGTACTAATTATATTATTTTCATTGTGTATCAATGAATTAATCATTTTAAACTATATGCCATTTATATCAGTTATACTCTATACTAATGAAGCCGTTTAAACTATATCAACTACAATATTTATACCATATACAAATTATCATTATTTAACCTATGTTTAATTAGTGCATAGCATGAATAGTATAATTAGTACATAGCGGAACCCCTATATGAAAAAAGAATATGGGACAAATAATATGCAACAAATAATATAGGACAAACAATATGGGACCATATGCAACTTTGGCTGCAGACATGCGGCAGCGGGTGATGACCACATGAAGGACATGCTAGTGTTGTACAATGATGGTTGATGGGCGTAGGTCTACCTGTGTTCACTAATTCTAGTACATTATTGTCCTACCCTAAACCTAAGTTTGCGTCAAAAAATCATGGCTTTCAGTGCCTAGATTGGCCATTGTGTTTGATATTTCCTACTCTTGGTCCTGGTTCTTCTAATTAAATATACATATTTATAGCTTGTGTGAGGTGGGATGTACTGTGCTTAAAAGAGTGACTGATCATTCTACGTGATAATGAATCCCAAGGAGCCCAAAGGCATTTTTCCTCATGAAACACTCCAAAACTGCCACAAACTATAAGCAACAACAAAATTTGATTGTGAAGTCTTATTTTAAACTTTCAACCATAAGATCTTAAAATAGATATTTAATCAAATTTACAAAAATATTTGGTTGCCATCCACCGCACGGAAATGAAGATTATAACATTTGATATACAATGAAAAGTTTTTTTTCCCTCTTGCCCGGAAAGGTAGCCCACTTTGACTTAGCATATCTTCTAAATTTTACACCAAAGGGTGATAAAATCTTTTACCAATATGATCCATATGTTGTTAGCTACCTGTGTGCAAATTTTGAGATCAATTCAAGGGATATTAAATGTAGAAATATGTACTTTAAATTAGTGAAAGAGGATACAAAATGTTGACAATTACTACAAAAGTGATAAGAAACTATTTGCTTCATACAACTTGTTGCATCTGAGAATCCCAACATTGGAAACTTTCAATTTTATATTTTATATTTTAGGAAAAAAAAAACTAGAAATAGTAAAATCTCTGATTTTCAACAATTTATTGAATAAATGAAGCATAACGGGGTTGCATAGTGCTTGAAATTGGGGAATTTTCACAATATTTGTAGGGCCACGTCATTCATCCACCCCTCTTGAAGACATGGTCTTCATGAAATAGACTTTGAATATTGCAAAGAAGAGTCTTCAAAAACATTCCATTCCACCAGACTAAAAAAAAAACAAAAAAACAAAACAAAAATAAAAAAGAAAGTAAATACAAAAAACAACAAAAAACTAAAAAAAAAGAATAATAATTATAATTTTAAATATGTACAAAGGATGCTCTCTAATGTATAATTCAAGACCAACACTTGCTATAAGTTATAACCCTTCCTCCTTTATTATACCATATTCTAATTATATTATTTGCACTATATTCTAATTGTACTATTTATGCAAAGTATTAATCAAACCTTTTATACTATATACCAATTATACTCTTTATATTATATATTGATTAAACCTTTTATACTATGTACCATTTGTACTATGAACTAATTAAACCTTTTATGCTACGTACAAATTATACTATTTATAATATGTAGTAATTATACTATTCATATGCCAAGTATACCATATATACTATCATTTTATGTTATAAATATGAGTATTGTAAATACTATAAATAGTTTGTATTATATAAATTGTATTTACACATTATATATACTATAGACTATATTTACAATATTATTTTTTGTATTTATAACATCATACACAATATTCTTACAGTATGTACCAAATGCAATACAATATATATATCACATATGATTATATGTGCTATTTTTATATATTGAAATATGCATTATAATTTCATCTCTATGAGCTTAGGATGTGTTTAAGTTTACTCTAAGTATAGAATTTGGGACTGCTTTTGTTAGAGGACTGATGCTTGAAGCAAAGAAGTGGAAGATCAACAAGGCAAATGGCGCCGGAGAGCTCGTGAATGTAATCAATACTTTGCCTTTGTGAATTTGTAGCTTTTCTCATGCTGTATTATAGTGGTTATCAATGTAGATATTATCTTTAAATAGACTTAGGAATTAGTGACCAAGACCGCTGGACTAAACAACAAAACACATGTCTACAACAAGTTTTGTTGGTATCAGTGTGCTTTATTTGTATAGTACTCAATGTGCAAGGACACCTCAAGAATTCAAGTAGCAACCTAGGGGAGCTCACCCCGCCCTCCTTGCGAGAACAAATCCAATCCATGCTGGATGTGTTCTGCGATCTTCTCTCTCGAGCGCTTACTCCAGCAAAAAAGTCCAACAAGAGTGCTCACGATCAACAGGGGTCACATCCAAATGGAGGCATTGTGCGACAACCACGTACAAAGACAAATGCGTCGAAGTCCATGGAAGTACCACTAAAGGGGGCAACTGCATTGATGAAGGCACGGGAGAAGATGGAGTCAACACTACTTCAAACTGGAGAGCAACTTCAGCATGCAGAAATGGAGTTGACAAAGCGAGAGACAAGGCAACAAGAATTGACCTGTAGTGAGGAAGCAAAGTGGGAGGAGTTTGCACATATCCAACGGTCAAAGCAAGGCATGGTATTGGACATGCGCTGCAAAGCAACAATAGATGCTTGCTTGCGCTCTGTGGTGGAAGTTGCCGGTTCTGTGTCCGCCGCTTTGAAAGCTCTGACTCCTGAAATCAAACATTGGACTGATGTTGTTGAAGCACTGCGCACGGAAATGGTTCCGCTCCAGGATGCCATTGGTCACTTTAGTGCCAAAATTGACGTCTTGATAGTTCAATAAAGTTGCCTTTGCCCCCCAACAATTCTTTCTTGCCTTCCCTATGAATCGTGAGGAAATGGTACCGCTGAAGCAACATCTCCCATGCGTCTTCTGTGGACGCTACTGGGCAGAAATGGCTTAAGCAAACCTCCCTTGCGGATGTCTACGTCATCCAATTTGTTTGTATCAGGTTGCGCTGGGATCTCACCCTTGTTGTCCTGGCTGTAACGCTAAGCCTACTAGAAGTTGGATGGGCCAATGGGGCTTTAAGGCTGACAACGCCTCACGAGAGACTGCTGTCGTAGCACTGCACAAGAAAGGATGGTCACCTATACTTGGTCACCATCAACTGAGGTTGCAAGATGTTCAACTACCCAAACGCAAAGGTATGACATCACCAGAGTATTCCTTAAAGCGATCATATCAAGTACCCAGCTCTGATTGGGTTCAAGTCCCTCTTAATTCTCTAGAACCTACAGGCAATGTGGTACCCAATGTTGAAGCCGGCGATGTAGTGCCTGATGTGGTAGTCGGCAATGTAGAGGGCAATGTAGTACCTGATGTACCAGCTGGCAATTTACGTGGTGAGATAGTAGACTCAACAGAGAATCGTATTCGCGTCCTTCTCATAGCAGAACCTCGACCGTCAAGTTACTCCGACGTCCTCGAAATTGCCACTGCTGCTGCCCTAGAGGCGGATCCTACTTTAGCATGATGCTTTGTTTAGGGTTAGAATATGGTATTTAACAACCCCTAGATTTTCATGCGGTTCTCAACAACTTTTTATTCGCTCCAGCTCAATTAGTGATATATACAGTGAGCGTTGATACTAAATGTGGCTAGTTTATTTTTACAATATGCACACACATTTTAGGCTCTTTGCTACAATGCAAGCTCTTGCATTTAGCAGTCATATCAAATTGCTCCTTGAGCTAAGCCATTTGTTCCAGGCAGGATTATATGCTTTATTAGTCAACGGATTGTCTTAACTTAACATGTTCTATTTATTCTACATGGTTAATACCTTATACCGTGTCTTTTGTTGAGGCATCTTGCCTCATTTTGCAGTCTTTTGGTCTCTTTAAATGTTGAGAATGTTGGATTGATTAGATATATTTTGACTATTTCTTTCATATGAGTGTAATATCTTTAGGAATCAATGTATTATCTGAAAGATATGAAGCGCCATTCTAGGTATTTGCTTATTCACTGGCTAAAATTTACCTGTTGAACTCCTTCAAGGTGCATGTTGTAGCATTCCTGCTAATTCTTATTATGAACTATGAATTGAATGTTGTATTGATTGGATTAATTAGCAACAAGGTACTTTTCATGCTTGAAATGTATGTCAAAGTTGAGAGTTAGTTTCTTTTTGATGGAAGAACATTTTGGATAAAGTATATAATGAGTACATGCCAAGTGAGGTATCCCAAACCTCTGTTTAATCCACTAAAGTGTGAACTAAAATTCCCAATTCAGCTAGCAATTGCAAAAAAAGTGTACTCTTCAGCACTCTATGTAAGCCCACAATTACATTTCCACATGTACATTGATGTTGAATCTAAGCACTAAACCCCAAAATAGTATCAATCCTCAAATAGTGCATGTCAATGACACTAAATCCTCAACTTCAAAATTAGTCTATGGATGATACTAAGTGATATCAATGATAGAATCTATGCTAATTTGGGACTCTGTCAAGCACTGGTTATCATCACATAGACTCCTATCACTATTAATCTCATGATTGAAGTCATTGCATCCACTGTGAGCACTATCTATGGGCTCTTCTACTTCTGATGCTTCAACAAGATATCTCTTGCCTTGTCGAGTACGTCCTACCCGCCACGCTTCACCAACTTCTCCTGCCCCAGACACATACCATGCTTCTCGCCTATGAAATGCGGCAACAATGACCACCTGATCAGGTAATGTTTGCTCAGCTTCAAGAATTTGTTTCATCAACATCGCGTCATATCTGTGTTGTATATTCCTATACCAAAACTCATATTGCTGCACAATAACACTAGTCCTTGCTTTTGTCCCTCCATGTTGTCTGTGGTATTGGCTTCATGCTTTGGCTGCATGGTGGGATTTCTCCATCTCCTGACAATTCCAAACTGACTGACTCCCATATTTCTCCACGAACCACGGTCCATGCTTCACCAGTATATGCTGCAGTCATTCAATGTATGAGTGGAAATGTTATTATGCTTTTCCCATTGCAAAATTTTTCTTAGATATCTGCTTTAGCAACAATCATTAGTCAAGGTCATAGAATTGACTTACAATGTAGTGTGTTACGTGACCCTCACCATGGGCAGCAATGAAAGCTCTTCCAAACGCTTCAACCAATACTCTACAGTTCCTCTTCTGTTCATTTGTTAGAAGCATCCTTGTAAAATATGGTTGCAGCGCTTCAAGGGTCTCCCATACTCTCCTGCGTTTCACCCTTGCTTGGCCATTCTCAAGGTTATTTGACTCCGAAGAAAGCACGTCCTTCCAGACCCGGTCATTCCCCAATCCATGAACTTGGTCCAAACAACTTGCTTGCCAAGACTCCACCAATGCTCGGCTTTTGGACCACATTCCCTGTCTTACCAGACAATTGAGGATCTTGCTTCAGCATACAATTAGAACCCTCTACACCAATTGCAGACATACTTTTCTCCATAGCATCTATTGCTCTCGACTTCCTCTCTTCATCTTGCATGTTCCAAATGAACATGAAGTGCAGATGGAGGACTTTCTCCGCTATACGAACTAGCGCATACAAAGTACAAATATGTGTCCGGCTAAGGAGAATTGGCAAAATTGGTTTCCATCGAGGATGTGTGTCGATGTGACACGGTGCACTTTGAATGTTGGATGCAAACAGTCCTCCTTCCCAGGCTCCTTTCCCACGAGAGGATGATGTCCGTTCTGCTTTAGCTTCTACACAAACCCTCAAACGTTCATGCTTTTGCTCGCAATATATGCAATTCATCTTGCATGCGGGTCCATGCTGTAGCCTGTACATACACTTTATTGTTTTCATATCTGCACTTAGATGCCACTCGAGTGGAAAACTCCCATAGCCCGGCACTTCTAGATGTTCTCCATCAGATTGTGCTCTAATAACCTCTGGAAACCTTGTTTGCTGAAACACCCAATCCAAGATATCATAGGACTCTTTCTCCACTAGAAAGCAACCTATTGGCCATATTTCTTGCTTAAATTGCGCTAGGGTTGTCAACAAAGACGCACAGGGGCCTAAAGACAGCGGACGGACGCACAGTCGGACAGACGGACAAGACGGACAACACCCTTACCGGACAGATGCCTAGAATATTCTAGAGAATATGCTCCAAATCTATATGAATATTCCTGAATATACTCGAATATACCCAAATATTCTAGAATATTCTCTACCGGACGGACAATAGCCTCTATCGGATAGACAGCCGGACGGACGGACGGACACTATCGGACGGACGGACGCCGGAAAAACCCTGAATTGCACTAAAAAATACCTCTCATCATTTTTTTGAATCTCAGGGTCTAGAGCTCGATTCATGAGTGTCAGGCTCACTCGCTCAACTTTCTTCCCATGAAGCACTTCCGCCTCGTCCAGCTTCAGTACAAATATAAGCGGTCCAACGTTGCATTTTGAAAGGAACCAAAGTTGGTGGGAAGCACTAAGCATCAAAGACATTAATGATATATCATGTTGCAACAAACTAGATCATAGAAGAAATTAGATTCAAACAAATTTTTCACTTACGATCAACTGTAATGTCATAAAACAACACCATCGATCGCTGGACAACTATAATATGAGCAAAGAAGTTAATTTTGTCGTGGAGAATAACCCCTTTGGATTTCCTAACCACCTTCTTACCAACCCTGACTTCTGGAATGATTCGCCGTCCATCTATGTGGTAATAATCTCCAATGAACTGCGGAAGTTTACTATTCATTTTCCTTCACAACTGTGCCACCCTTGCACTAGACAGCAAAAGACCTTACTTCACTTCAGGTGCCACCGCAGTGAATTGATGCTTTATAGCCTTGCATAGTGCATGGTATCCCCTGTGTGTTACATTGTTGCCATCACACACTCCCAACATTATTTTCTCACTCAATTCCCTTTGTATCTTCTTTAAGGTAGTCTTTGTTGCAATTGCATTTGCTTGACTCATCCTAGGCTGCTCTCTCAACCTCAAAGCCTCACCAGCGGACATAACACTTGCAATAGCACGTGCTGCAGCAATTTGAGAATCCCCTACCCCGCCCAATCTTTTCTTCTCTCCACGTGCTTTATTTGATTGTTGTAGGAAATTGACTAGTCGAGGTTGAATCTGTACCCTCAATACTGTCCAACGCCGTTTGGCATTGCTTGAACCTGCCATGCAAATTGAAGCATCCTATTCAGATTGATAGATTGACTCGAGATCCGACATGCAACAAAAGAGGATCAACGCTCAAAACCTGGTGCAAGTTCATCTACGTTCTTCATGCTCCTGACATGTACACGTTTACGGAGTCCCCTTGGAGTTTCTACCATATACTGAACATCAACTTATAGCTTCTTGTATGATGCCTTGCATCTTGACAAATCTGCCTCCAAAGAATTTATGGTCTCCTGGTTTCTTTGAGCTGCTGCAGTGAGTGACATCGTCAATTCTTCACATATTGCTTCTAAAGTGCCAACTTTGCTTTGCAATCAATTGCGCTCCTCTACAAGTACAGTTGTACTCTGTGACATACTTTCAACTATACCACGTTGGACCTCGTATTTTTGTTGAAGACGGCAAAGATCTCCTCAAAAACTTGAATTGTTGAGTGCCAGTCCATCAAGGTGTATTTCATGCTAGCACCTCGACTTAAGCGCTTTGTATAGCCCAACATACCCCCTTCGCCATGGCATAAAAACTCTAAATATGTTTTTGCTATGTTAAAGCATGAAGGGGAATTTGTAGCTGGATCCACTGGATACAAGCCACCGTTAACCCAAAGATCAATGTGAGTTTCACCTGCTGCCCTCTTTGTTGCAAAATTTGCACGACTATCTTGATTTTCTAAAAGCACTCCTCTCTTGATAATTGGAGCATACCTAGAATTCAACTTCACCTGAGGAATATAACTACTATTGTTGGTATTTGTAACGTCCCTTAGTGCCATGTTGAAGGGATGTTAGAAATCATGCACAACTAAAGCTCACAAGAAAGTTTCAATTGAAGAGTGAATCTAGGACACATAATACGACATCTATACTTTAGGCCATTTACATGAAATGGTTCCTGATTCTTTGAGTTGAAGCAACTTGAAGAATTTCTTCATGGAAACTACTACTTAATCGCTTGCGTAGTTAGAAATGAAGTTAGAAGTGATGTTACTTTGTAGCAATCTAACAATTGAGGAAAGAAATTTTTGTCATGATTCAAGTAATTTGAATTCAACTCTTGAGTCTTAACTGATCTACTCTTGGCATTTGAAACTTTTCTCTGACTATACTATATGAAATTCTTGTTCAGGTTTTCAGTTAATTTTAGAAGAAAAATTCACTCAACATTACAATGCAAGAAGTGAATCACCAAGCAAAGCACTAGACTTGACCACAGACAACGTGAAAACAAGAACTTTGATCTTAACAAAAACTTTGCTGCAGCAGCAGGAAAATTAAAGGCAACAATATGCCAATGTATCCTCATTAGAAGTTCTCCGCAAACAACACATATGGTTTTTATCAACAATGAAGGTTACGGTGAAGGAATACCAGCAAATCCCTACACTACAGACAACCTGAAAATAAAACTTGCTTTGATCCATGCAAGGAGGTTGTGCTGCAGCAAAATTCAAGGAATAGACCGAAAGTTAAGGAATACTTGGGGCATCCAAAAACACGCCACATGCCACATATCACATGTCTTCCTGCCACTTCATTTTTCTCCTTCCCGCCCTACTAACATCTTGTTGGCATATTATACTAATATTTAATTTGTACACTAAGGCCTTGTCGGCATATTTTACTAATATTCAATTAGTACACCAGTGCCTTCTTGGCATATCAAACTACTATTTCCTTAGCACAGTAGGTTGATTTTGAAGTTAAAAACTCATTTTGGCAAGTAGAACTGCTAACCTTCTCATTATAATATTTTTAGAAAGGACAACATTAATTCCAACCACAAATAAAATAGACTTAAGTGACTGCTGCCACGATGGCCAGAAGGTCCAACATGGCCTTGCCCCAAATGCCACGACATGTACATTGTTGTACCATGCACTGGTACATTGCGCCTAATAATGATGCCCATGAGGCTGCCCCGAGCTGAGTCATTGTTGCCCATGCGTCCTTGGCGCCAAATCTGACCCTGCCCGACTTAGCTTTGCAGGGCCTTTTGGAGACCCCAAAACTTCTCTAGTGCAACAATCTACAATCAAAAGTTTACATACCATAAATTACAAATATTGTAAATCTGAACATGAATACCTAATCTAGATTATCATTCACATCATTCTACAAACCTTGTAAACCAAAACATGGAAACCGATACTAAAAAATCATTCATAAGATTGCATTGACACTGTAAACCATAACATGAAATCCTTATCTAGAGAATCATTCAAAAGATTCTACAAATCTAGCAAACGTGACGTAAAAACCTAATACTGATAATCATTCATTACATACTACGCACCTTGTAGACCTAACATGAAATTTTGAATCTGACAATCATTCATGACATACTACAAATCCTGTAAGCCAAAACATGAGAAAGAATAACCAAATACTATTGAAAGGTTGGAAACTTATAATGATGTTAAAAGAAGTGGATAGATGGTTGCACAAGCAAGCGAAAGACACATAAGGTAGTACAAACAATGCCTGGAGTGAGATATTGCCTTCTTTTAAAGGCCTTTACTTATACTATCACTTAGTGGCGTCTTAAGTATCTTGCAAGTGGCTTTGCAACCAACATGCAAGTCCCTCTATGCCAACTCATGGCCACCCACTTGTCCTTGTTTATCCCATGCAAGACATGTGGATTGGTCCTACCTCTTTGACATTGCGTCAAACATGTACCTTTCAAGTTCCTTTCACATTTCCTCATTTTCTCTCCATTTATTTTCCCTACAAAATATGCCTCAATAACTATTTACAATGCTGTAATAAGTACAAGCAACTCTTAACTCCAGCATTCCTATTTTGCGAGTATTTACCATCTCGCAATTCCATTGCCATAGTTAACTTTTGATGTTGATCTCTTGCAAGTGCCTTTGTCAACACATTGGCCACCATGTCTACCATTGGGCAATACTTCAAGCTAATTTCGCCGCTCTCAACTTCTCGCAAAAAAAACGATCTTATATATCAATGTATTTCTTGCGTGAGTGGTGTGTAGGGTTCTTTGGAAGGGCTATGCATCCTTAATTGTCACACATGGTGGTTGTTGCTCTTTCTTGAACAAATTCCACATCTGCCAAGAGCTTGCGAAGCCAATTAGCCTCCTTTGTACTTTGGCTATTTGCCATGTACACTGCCTCCGTCGTGGACAAGGCAATGGTGGTTGCCTCTTGCAATTCCAAGAGATGGCACCATCTCCAACAAAGAACACATACCTTGTTGTTGAACGACGCTTATTTGCATCTCCAGCCTAATCGACATCGCAATACCCTCATAAAAAAATGTCTTTATTGCCAAGCCACAGTTAGTGGTCTTGGGTACCTTGCAAGTACCGCATGATGTGTTTCACCGCACTCCAGTGAGATAGACTAGCCCTAGACATGAATTGGCTTACCAAGCTCACCGCACAAGCAAGGTCAGATTGTATGGCCACCATGGCATACATCAATGACCCAACTCCACTCTTGTATGACACCCCTTCCATCTCACCTTGAATGACTTGAAACTCTTCTTCCAAGGTCTTCAACAACTTGACATTTGTATCAAGTGTTGTACCAATAGGCTTGCACTCTTCTATGTTGAAGCACTTGAGCACCTCCTGAATGTACTTCTTTTGGCTCATGGTGATGGTACGTGCTTAGCAATCCTTCATAAATTCTACACCAAGACAATACTTCAACTTGCAAAGATCGGTTATGTCAAACTCCATGTTGAGTTTGCCTTTGAGCCACGTCAACTTGGCAAAAAGACTAGCCAAGATCTACATAGATGAGCACTATCAACAAGTACTCACATGTTTGCTTGATGTACAATGAGTGATCCGCTTCACTTCTTGTAAAACCCTTTTTGATGAAAAATGAGTCGATACGTTGGTACCAAGCCCTTAGTGATTGCTTGAGTTCGTAAAACGACTTCTTGAGCTTGCACACAAAATGATCAAAGTTCCTCTTCTCAAAACCTTGAATTTGGCTTATGTAGATGTCCTCTTGCAAATTGCCATTAAAAATGCGGTCTTCACATCCATTTGATAGATCTCCAAATCCAATGGAGCTCCAGGCGCAACGATGCATCGAATGGTGTTGAACTTTGCAACGGGAGCAATGGTCTCAAAGAAGTCCACTCCTTCAACTTGAGAGTATTCCTTTGCCACCTTGTAGCGCACAACTTGATCCAAAGCATTCTTCTTTGTGCAAAACATCACTTGCATCCGAAGCTCTTGCGACCGTTTGGAAGAGGAGCCAACTCCCAAGTTTCATTTTCCATGAGCGAGTCATACTCTTCTTGCATAGCCGCCTCCTACTTGCTCGCATCCTTGGATCGTATGGCTTCACACACGTTAAATGGATCCTCAAGAGAGGCTACATTGACCCGCTCTACTTCACATTGCGGCAAGATGTGGTTCATCTACCACTCTTAGGGCGGCCGCCGCTCCCTTCTTAGATATCGTTACTCTTGAGTGCTCCCACTATCCTCATCACCACTTGGTAATATACAGGTGTTGTTAAAGGCCCCACGGATGCACTACTCCCACTTGGACTCATCTCGTCCACTACTCCCACTTGAACTCATTTCTCCCATTTGAACTCATCTCGTCGACTACTCCCACTTGGACTCATCTTTAAACCATGACCAATACTTCAGCTATCTTCAACAAATACCACATCACAACTCTAAATGATCTTCTACGTCTTAACACACATGAGGTGATATGCCTTGATGCCCCCGCAATAGCCAAGAAACAAACACTTTGTACCTTTTGCATCAAGTGTGCCCGTTTTATCAAGCACTATTAAATATGCAATGCATCTGAACACCCACATGTATGCAATGCATGGCTTGCGGCCGCTCCAAGCCTCTTGTGGTGTGATGGTAACAAGCGCCCTTGTTGGGCACCGATTGCGGATATATACCGCAATGGTCACCGCTTCCGCTTAAAAAGCAAGCTTGAGCCGTTGAGCATGGATCATGCTCCTTGCCATCTCCACAATGGTGCGGTTAGCTTGCTTGGCCACTCCATTTTACTTGGGCATGTATGTTCTTGAAGATTGCATCTTGATGCCATGATGCTTCAATTAGCCTCAAAATGGCTTGGAGATGAACTTTCTACCATTGTCGGACCGAAACACCTTGATCTTGTGCTCCAATTGCGTTTTTGCAAGTGCCTTGAACTCCTTAAACTTTTCAAGGCACTTCCCCTTTGTCTTCAACGTGTACGACCACACCTTCCTTGTAAGTCGTCAATGAAGGTCACAAAGTACCTTGCACTGCCAATGGATGTGGTCCTTATGGGGTTGCACACATCCGAATGTACAATCTCCAAAGGCTTTGTGGCACGAGTCCCTTCATCTCTTGGAAATAGTGCCCTATGTTGTTTGCCTTGCACACACCTTTTACAAAATGACATAGATGACTCATCTTTGCCAAGGGTCATGCCACTTACCATGCTTTGAAGGAAATGCACACTTTTCACATTCAAATGACTAAGTCGACAATGCCAAAGCTCCATGGCGCATGTCTTGCTTGATGGTTGTCCCTAATTTGCCGCATCCGCCTCATACACCTTAGTGAAGGCCACTTGGTACAAGTTGTCTTTACGAGATACTACTGCAAGTACATCTCCATTTGGTGCCTTCATTGGGCACCCATCCACATTGAATTGCACCTTCATACCGCTTGACACAAGCTTGCTTACCGAGAGCAAGTTTGCTTGCAACTTGGGCACATCGAGGACGTCCTTGATTGTCATCCTCTTCAAACGCCCTTCACAAACACTTCGACAACAACGGCACCGACTCCAATGGCATCCACAACACTATCATCATCCAAATGCATGTTGCATGATGGAATTACCTCATGCATTTGAAATGCCGCATGATGTGGTGTCATGTGTTTTGTAGCGCCCGAATCCAAAATCCACTTACAAATGGACTTGGAATGAGGTCCATCTTGAATTGCGAATGCGTAGTCATTGTCCTCGTTGGCATGGTTGGAATTATCCTTCTCCTTTGCTTGGTTGACGATGTCCCGCTCCCCTTTCTTCAGCTAGAGACAATTTCGTGCAAAATGGTCCGGTTTGCCACAATTGTAACATACCTTGGGTTCGCCACGTGAGGATAATTGCCCCCCTTTCTTTGCCTTAATTCCAAGGGTGCATCATTGCCATGCGCCTCCTTCTCCTTGCGCTTAGACACTTCATGCATCATCCGTGCGATTACAAATTCTATGGTGAGGTCTTTCATGCACAACGTTTCCAAGGCGGTGATAAAATGCTCAAATGAAGGCGGCAAGCTCTCAAGCAACGTCATCACCACATCTTCATCTTTGACGGGTACCTCGAAGCAATTGAGTTGATCCGCAAGTGCCTTCACTTGGTTGATGTGAGTCAAGAAGTCATCACCTTCTTGCATCTTGATTGTGAAGAACTTGCGACAAATGAAGAGGATGTTGGACAAGCTCTTTGTTTTGTGATAATGCACAAAATCTTCCATGCTTCTGCCGGTCCTTTGAAACTCTTAATGTGGACAAGTTGGTTGTCTATCAAATTGAGCCCAATGACGGACATGGCTTTTTGCACATGCCAATTGTACTCCTTTATCAACTTTGGATCATCGTCGAAAGATGGAGGTTCTTCGGAGTCCTCAACAATCTCTTGAAGGTCCATGGACTCCAATAGCATCTCCATCTTGACTTTTTGTTGTAGTCCAATAGTTCATAATTCTCAAAGTTAACCAAAATTACCCTTATGCAAGCCCATCTAACCAAATCGTTTCCAGATATTTTTATCGTGTGTCAAACATTCTAAATGAAAGGTCCTTAAAAGGTAGAAAACGACATCTAGATTCTAGAATTGAGGGTTGCCTAGGCACCGGTCGTTTACCGGTTAGGCCGGTAAACCGCAAGACTTCCGGTCCAAGATCGGTAAAACATTCCTAAACAAAAGTAGGTAGTCGGAGAAATCACTCTAGAAGTACTGACCGGGTGCACAATGGGGCCCTATCAACATCACTACTCTGACCCTAGCGTTAATCTACAGCACCTAGCAACATCCTATCAACCGATAAGATAAATCCACAATTACCGCATAACATATAACATAGGCTCATTTGGAAGACTTATCCGGAAGAGTGGGCTTATCTTCCGGTAGATCCATGGAAAGATTGACTGGAAGATTGGGAATATCCACGGATACATAGTCACAAGAATCCACCAAAAGGTTGGAAGTCTCACCTGGGAGGTCTACAGGTAGATTAGGAGTATCTACCGATATATTGGGAGTATCCACCAATACATGAGAAGTCTCCACCGATTCAACAAGCATAGCTATCGAAGACTCAACTAGTGAATCTATTTGTGAGAAAGAAAGAGCAACCAGTTCCTTCCCACGAGGATTGACCAGGAGACCTCGTTGCTTCTTATAGACCAGGATTGTTTCGACGACCGTGCGTCCAATACTGTCCGTCCGTCCGGCTGTCCGCCCAATAGAGGCGAATGTCCGTCCAATATGGGACAACGCTGGTTTGGCCATGACTTGAGGTAAATCAATTTACCCACAACCACGAAGGCAACTACGAGGGTGACACGTCGACTATAGAGTCGCGCGCGTACAGACTAGAGGCGGACTCGTGAAGGGGGCGGGCGCATATCAGGAAGGGCCGGGCGTATACTTTAGGGCCGAGCGCATACACGGAGGGATCGGGCGCTTACCGTAAGGATTTGGGCGCATATAAGGAGAGACCACGCGCACACAAGGAGAGACCGGGCGCATACAAAGAGGGACCAGGCGCATATAGGGAGGATTTGGGCGCGTCCCATAAGCGGCCGAGCAAGCGCGGTGAAGGGCCGGGCGCATATCGAGAGGGGCTAAACGCGTCCATCCAAGGTCGCGCGTGTACTCAGTATAGGACGCGTTCATTGACAGGTTGGGCGCCTTTCTAAAGAGGGTAGAACGCGTCCGTGGAGGGGGTTGGGCCAATCGCGTGGCGTCTGGAGGCGCATGCGTACGCATATGGGATTCAAGGATCGCGCGCGCTCTTCATTGCTTAACATGCATGAGCTTCATATCGCAATGTGTACGAAAAATGTTAATCTTTTATATATCACAAGATGGGCAAAACACACTGTTACATCACAATGCTAGTACATATTGCAAAAGGATCAACAATATTGCAAAAGGATCAACTATCAAAACGCTAAGCCAAAATTGTTATATCTCATAGCGGAAGCAAGCGTCCGGAACTTCAAAGTTGAATGGTTTAGCCATTAGCTCGTCAACCACTTTGGAGAGTGTTGGACGTTTGATTGGAACTCGCTCCAGTAACTTGTCGATCTTCACTTGAAAAGCTACGTAGCTGACCATTGATTTGAAGAATGTTGAGTCAGATTCTTTTGCCCAAATCGCTCTAGCCATACACTCAACAAAGTACGAATCGGCGAGTTGGGTGTATTGGTGTCGTTGTTGCATCACATCCAATGACGTTTCCAAATTTTGTGGGCCAAATTTGTAAAACAACTCAGGAGCTACCTAATGTCGTTTACAGCGTTGATTGTCTAGCTCCGTCTCTGTTTAGAATCTATGTTTTGATGGCTCTTTGTGTGACAGTGGGCTCGCAATTCTTCAATCACAAAAGCCAATGAAGACGAACCCTGGTTTCTCTGGAGGGAAGTGGAGAAACACGTTTTTTGGAGCCATGTCATTTTCAATGACATTTTCCTTGTGGACTTTGGCCATGGTGCACATCAAAGGCCAAACAAGTCTTACTCTATTCTTACGAAAGGCTAAGATTTGAATAGTATCCTCCGCCGAAATGTATGGAGCTGAAAGGATTGAGTTGCTCGAAGCCGTCGGATTTGCCATAGAACCGACGGTTTTAAAATGGGCTCAACAACCACCATTCCACCACAATGCACACGCCTCCATATTCTTCATATTCACCGCCCAGAACTTTATAACTCTTAGGTGTGCAACATGACATATCATGGCCCCGTGAGACCGTTGTCTAAATTTCTCTTTTGGATGAGACGCCGTTGGCATTTCCTAGCAAACTCCATGTATGCCAAAATGGCTCACACCCACGATGCAGACCTTCCAAACCTTTTCGTATCCACCAACGTCGTCACATCCGGAAAGTCCATAGACTCCGATATCTTCCGGAAGGAATTGCACGTTGTGCAACATATGCATCTCCATGGCCGACTTCATTGTTTGTTCATTCTAAGGCATGCCTCTCATACGAGAGCTTGAAAACCTGCCGGTTGTGCTCTTCACACCTTCGAGGAACTTGCAAAGGTCCAAGTCTCGAAGCAGATGCTGGCTCTCGCAAGGTTTTTTCACCTCACAATCAAACACATGCGATGCATTACTTGTGCATTCAGTGATTACTCTCTCCATGAACGAGGCATAGTGGTACATGTCATATGCATCCTTGTACAATTCAGAACTTTCCAAAGCGCGCTCGAATTTTGACTCGAGGTCGGCTTGTAGGCAAATGATTCATGGCTCTCCCTTCTTCGAATAAACTTGACAGAATTGCACCACGCCAGTGTCACACCAACGACAGTAATATTGTATTGCCACGCTTCGAAGAAATGCAGTATACTCCTTTGGTGGATAACCCGCATCCTTCTCGTGCGCAGACTATTTTTGCTTTGCCCTCTTGGATGGTGCCTTCGGTTCATCGGCAGGATTGCGGCTCGACTCCGCAACACTAGTAGGTGGAAGCTCAGATGCATCTGGAGCATCTAAATCAACATATGCAGGGCGCTTTTCAGTATTACGATCAGAGGCCATTGCAATAATCGCAACCCTACACAAACTAGAATTTTAAAAAAAGGCAAAACCTCCCCCTCTAAATGTGTGGTGGCTCTGTTCATAGTTCCTAGCAAAGTACGAATAGTACTGGGACACGGAGCCACTTGAGAGGAGCCTATGTGAATTAAGAATAGAATTTGTCCCATTTAATATGAAATGATAAACCGACCCCTCGTAGGGTGCGTTCGCATGGGCTTGACCCTTGAATCTCTGACCGAATGCGCACGCCTGTAGACGCCACATGCCTTGCCGAGATTGGCACGCAACTGACATAAATTGGCACGCGCTTGCCTTGCAACAGTACGCGCCCGCCTAGATTGGGACATGCCCACCTTGGCTAACGACGCGCCTGGCCCCGCGCCACGTGCAAACCCTATCTTATCCACGCGCCTAACTGCCCCCTGTGCACACGCGACCCCAGATTCCACGCGCCCGACCTCAAGTCGTACGCGCCGACCTCAAATCATACGCGCGAGACCCCTGATTGTACGCGCGCAACCTACACCATATGCACCACCTTCCCATACGGCATGCGCCCAAACCCCATGTTACGTGCACGCCTGCTCGTAGGTGGAAACAGTGGGTCGCGCCAAACCCATCTCACTAATCTTCACGGTGGTCTACATATTCAGACAGGAGCCCAAAGACAGCAGACGGACAAACAATCGGACGGGCAACACTTCTTGGCGGACAGTTGTGTGTAAAAAAAAATTACAAACCCTCAATCAAATTACAACTTATCCCCAAGTAAAGCACGTGTGCCGACACGTCAAACGGCATTCCATGTCACATCATAGGGCCGAGCGCGTTCATTTGGGCCGCGCGCGCAACATTTAGGGCTAGAGGCATACCTATCTATGTGAGGCCCGTACATACAGGACCAGACGCATACCAATTAGGGCGAGGCGCGTACCCACAAGAGCCAGGCACGTACCCCTCAGGCCGCGCGCGTGCCGTTAAGGTCGGTCGCGTACTATTAGGGGCTGAGCGTGCAACGTTACGAGCCTCGCGCGTACCGTTGTGGGTCGCGCACGCACCTGCCTATCGGACTCGGGCGGTAAAGGGCCGCCCGTGCACAAGAGCGTTTGAGCCTCAAAAAGACTGAGGTAGAAAGAATTTAAAAGAATACAATACATTGTACAAGGGTGGTCTAACCTTCAAATTATTTATTTCAATGTAATGCCTTCATGAATGGACACTCTCATCTCTAAGTACATATTTTAAACCACGTTACTATTGTACCATGCAATCACCACAACACCAAATGTATTTTTAACTAGAGATAACCTCGTGTCCGTCATCTTTTGATCATTTGAGTTTTCTAATTCTTCATTATGTTTCCTCTTCCGATTTGATAGGCAAACATTTTGGAGAACAAAGAGCCCGCAAAGCACCACCGTATTCTCGCCAGGTACCTCATCGCAAACCTCATCGTCATCATCATCGCCCGAAGATGAGAATTTCTCCGCTGAATTTTCCACGACTGGTGCCACGTACTCCTCTATCTCCGAGGCCAAGTTTCGTAGTTGTAGCTCGGCTCTAGTAGTTGATGCGGTGTTCACAAGTCGTTTTACCCGGTTATTCTTCCTTTTGTTTGTTACTCCATCCATGTTTTTAGAGCGATTGCCTTTGGCCCCAATGACTCTCTCCGAGGTTTGGCTTCGCCAAGGTTCCGTGAAGGAAGGGAGAGAACCATTGTGCTCGCCCCTACGTGACCCTAAATGGTTGCTCATAGTAGAGGACCCAACCCTCGCGGAGGGAAGTTGTAGGGTTTAGGGCCGTTCCAACACGTTCTCGGAGCAATCGACTATTCGTGTAGATATAAACCAAATCTTCCGCTTTTTGCACTTCCAAGCGGTTTCGACTCTTACTATGCAGGAACGAATACATGCTCCAATTACGCTTACATGACGAGGCCGAGCAGGTTGGTGCTAGTATATGCATCGCAATGATAGGCAATGATTGCCTGCCCACGCGGTTCCACCATTGGTGAGGCAACAGATTGTTGTTTTCAATCTCCCCAACTTCTAATGGTAAATATGGGCCTTGCAATTCTTCATACTCCGTGATTTCAATCGTTACTTTCTCAAAGGACACTCCAAGTAGAACACAGAGCTTCATAACAACCCTCTTTAGAGCCCTTTTGGCATCACCATTGTTTTAAATTTGCAAGTTATTGGCTAGATAAAGATTCAATAAAGCCTCTGCATAATAAAGATCTGTTGTCATCTTCTCCCAACGGGCAAGGAATGATCCTTCCAGGCGAGTTGCAATTTTTGCTAGCATGTTGAACGGCTCATTGCGCACCTTGAACACGTGCTCATTTAGCTTCTTCATGGTTATCGAAGCAATTTCCATTGCAGGAGTGTCACCATCAAAAGTTCGCAACGCCTTTAGTACAGGTGCCACTACAAAATCAAAATTAGTGCACCGATGCCAGAAAGTCTTGTCCAAGACAGTTGCCCGCACCTTGGATGCCTTTGCATCGACACGGTGTCCATTCTGCCTGTTGAAAAGAGAGGATACATAGGTTATCCATGTTGGGTCTATCACAACCACCTCCAGGGCATTCTTCACTTCCAAGAGTCTATGGATCATTATGTAATTGCATGCAAACCATATTGTTGTTGGCCACTGTAGAGACAATTTTGGCGAAAATCGTCAAAAAAGAGCCATGGAGGTAAAAGTCCACTAAGGTGGTATATTTATAGTGTCACAAATGGTTTTGGAAAGAGTCACGAACCTTCTTTTGCTGCATAGTGCGAATGTGGGATCGATCTTGGAATTCTATTGATGGAATGTGATAATTTCCTTGATTTAAAGTCTAGGAAACCTCAAAAATGTTGAGCTCTGACTTACGATTTGGCCAATATAGGTATATCTTTCATCAATATATACCTGTCACAAGTATATGACATTTGCCAAATATACTTATTTTGAGAGTTCTAGGAAGTTAAATACTTCAAAAGTTTTGGGACACATTCATGACATAATGTGTTCATATATTATAATAGAAAATTCTAGATCAGAAACTTATTTTCACTTTTATTGCTAAAAAACCATATATTTCTTCAAGGCTCCTTAATTAGGACTCAATGTTTATTTTTGCTTTGATTTCTTATCCAATCAGATACATCATGCATAGGTCCATATTGAAACATACTTTTTTCTAAAGAAAAACCATTTTTTTCCATTAAATTGGGCAAAATCAAGTTTTTTTGTCCAAAAAAGTATTCTTTTGGGTATATTTTTTTTGCCCAAAAGTGAGTAACCTTAGCTGACTTCTACCCATGGGCACATGGTGGTTCCGGATATACAATGCAATCTATTTTTCCTTCTGGACGAGGTCTGCAAATATGTCTTCCTTCCTCCAGTCCTCGAGGTGGAGGTCTAAAGTATGTGCACAACACTCTTAAGTATATATGCGCGGGTACTCCTCGTTGACCTTCTTCATTGCCTCCAACAAGTTTGAAGCATTATCAGTGCACACTTGGACCACATTCAATGGTCCAACCTCACAAATAAAACTTTCCAATTGGTCCTCTATAAATGCCGTAGATTTCTTCATACCTGTAGTGTCTATAGACCTTAAAAAAGATATCATACATTGGACATCCGAGCATGATAATTATGAGAGGGCGATGCGTAACATTGTCCCACCCATCCGAGCATATTGTTGCCCCATACTTGGCAATATCTACGCCGGTCTTCTTGTCCACAAGGTCTTTCACTTTTTTTTAAGAGACTCAATGTATGTCGTCCTCATGGCATTGTACAATGGCAGTGTGTAATCAAAACCCGCCTTTGACGTTGCGAGTGTAGCCTTGATGAAGGCCGGATGTCCAACCACGGATGGTTGCACACTACGGTCTATCCCCTGGCCGAAATTGATATTCATGTACAGAGTAAATGAGTAGAAACGAGTACAACCAGTACAAACTATTCAAAATTTTGAATCCCCCAGATGCCGGCAGCTTTCATGAATCCTGGCAGATCGTGGCCATCGTGCACATTGTGTTTTGTCGCATGTGTGACACAGTCTATCTAAAATAAGGGTGGGTTATGCATCGATTGGTGTACTTAAAATCAACGTCAGGTAAGACGGTTTAGGGTTGATGCAACTCCGAGAGTCTTTAGGATTTTTGGTTCTTGTATTTAACATGTTTAGTTTGTAGAGTTTAGGGTTGTATCATGCTAAGGTTGCTTCTTGTGCGAGCAATGGCAAATGCCCACAATGCCAAAAGACGTGCGGGAATAAAGAGGAAGGGTCCTCCTTCTCTATAGTTGATCCAAACCTGTTATTTGTTTGGAAAGTGTCATGCTTTTGTGCATATTGCTTTGACGTTGATTGCACTAGTTGTGTCAATAAATTTCATGTTGAGGGTTGGGAATTAATGAAATTAAAACCATTCAACCTTATCAACGTATGACAGGACATGCTTGATTGTGAAGAACGCAATAAATAACATTTTCCAGATGATTTGGAGGAGGTTTTGGACTATGACAAACTTGCCGACCTCATTCATTCAGGTGATAATTTTGTTGTGCCTGCCATGGATGTAGAATTATACATTTTGTACTCCTCCCAAGCAAAGTTCCAAGTGACCACAACATTTACATGTTGTTGGAGTCCAGAATATGAAATTAGAGACCTTGTTGTAACATATACTTACTACCAAAAGTATCACGATCGCTATGTGTTTGTTGGCAGCTTCCAACGGGATTATATTCATGCCCATCTTGTGCATTGAAAATTTGCTATGATTCCAAAAATAGGTCGGCCCAGAGGTGGAGAGATTACTTTCAATTTGAGTCAAGATAGTCTAGCCACCATTTGGGTTGGATTAGACAAGTTAAGAGAAGATGATGAAAAAGATGAGGATTATGATGACAAAGGCTTTCAGATGATTCAAAAAAATTCTATTTATTTCTATGTTGAATCTCAGATGTATCGTCGGTATTGGCTATATCGGATGTTAATTCATTGCTTGGAACAATTTGTACCCTTGGTACAAATTGTACGGTTGATACACTGCCTCGCCTTCGGCCATTATCCCATCATAAATGTCAGTCGGACGGCAGGCTACTATATAAGAGACAACGACAGGTGGAACATTCAAATTACTTTGTTGGTTTAAGGTGAATTTGATTGTTGTCGTGGCAGCCCTCGTAATGCTTATACCAAACTTTCGACTTTCCTGTAGAATCAATAGATCCTGTCACCGTACTAGTTTCTTGACCGAACAATGACGTGGCCATCATCTTATGTCCATGCCTTGTTAGAGTATTCCTATTTTACTTTTAATTATTTTTCTCCTTAATTTTGGAATATTCTATACTATTTTTATTGTGAGTTTCAAAAATACACTAAGATAAATTACATTATTTGAAATGTACAAAAAAAATTTACATATATATTATATAGTCCTCAAACAACGTGATTTCCATATTACCTATTTTCAAGATATCTTTGTAATGTGTAATATTATTTCTTGTCTTTTTCATTATTTTTGTTATGGGCCCATTTATTGCAAAAGAAAATACATTAGAATATTTTTATTATATAGATGTTTGTTATTTTTTTGATAATGTTAGACCCATTTTATTTTATTTTAGAACTTTGCAATATTTTGTTGTTTTGTTTTCCATTGATTTTGGGTTGGAAGAAAGAAAAGAACTCCCGTCCCTTAAGGAAGTTGGTATGAATAAAATGTATATTTGTTCCACCAATATGTTGATGCCCACAAGCCAAAGTATTTCTAGTATGGAATTATTTTCCCTCCTCGATGGTAGACAATGTAATTCGCTTCAAAAATAAAATATACTTGTATCTGATGAATACATTTATAATATATTTCATTCTAGTAAATCGATTGTTGTTTCCAAGGGATAATGTATAATTACGTAAGTTAACTAAAACTTGAAAAATAAAAATTCAAAATGTAAAATGGCATGTGTCCCTACTTTCGTTTTCATGATATATCGGTAGATAACATGCCGCATAGTTTCTATTACCCATATTAATAATACAATTGGTTCCCGTACGTGCGTGCGTATGTGTTGTTAAGATAATTTATAATTCAGGAAGATCTCATGCTTTTACTTTGAGGCTTTCATATTATGCTTTTTACTTTACTACTTTCATGGCTCTCTTTTCCGTTGGATTGATACTCTCATTGACGCTTTTCTTTTAGATTGGTTTGATACTTTCATTATAAGTATCCATTAAAAGTAAATTATGTTACAGTATAAGGGAAAAACTTTTTTTTTCTAACTTTTATTTTGCAACTTTTATTTTATCTACTCTGTGAAAATGTAATAATTTATTTTGATAATTTACAAACAAGTTTCTATGATTTTGAAAACATTTGAATATTTTATATTTATAGCATGCATATCTATATTTTTGAAAGAGTATATTCTTTTACATGAATGCTTTTATATTATTAATACATCCTTGGCCACCTAGACAATTGAAGGTGTATGTCATAGGGTATTCAAGGCTCAAGTATATTACGGGGTCACATCACGCCCCGGGTATATTATAGAATATCATGCGAGTGTGACGTGGTATAGAGGTGTATCACAAAGGCTTATCTGACAAGAGTCCTTTTTGTCAACTTTTCGCACAAACTTAGATGTTGCTCGTCATTACACCTTACTGTTGAGATACCCCCAACAATTCCACGGAGACTCAACTTCTTATTTTCTTGCAATGTGTGCGTTTTTGTTTTGGTTTGTCTTCTATGGCAATGTCAAACCTTCCATTCCAAACCCTAGACTTGTTCAAAAACTCAACATTGCTTACTCTCCATTGTGCTTTGCTCATCTTGTATTTGTGGATACGACATCAAATGGGTATGTTTTTGAAACCCTTGAATCAAAGTTTGGCAACGTTGACTTTTGTCTAGGACTTTGTTTCACTGTGGGCAACTCTCCTAGTCAAGCTATTAGAAATAGTGAGGCATTATTTGGGTATGTTGTGACAGAAGACACAAATTTTCAACGTCATTTCCTACCACCACATGTGAATCGGCCAATCACACAACATGAAGGTTTGTCTTTGCAATTTTTCAATTTTCATTTTCATTTCAGAAAGAGGTTGCAAGGATTTATGGTTAGTACAAAAGTTGTACAATATGTAGGATTTTGCAATTCACATTGTAATATCAACATGTAACTAGAATGTACTTTATCTCATAGTGCAATTTACACAAGGATTGCAAGATGGAAGAACCTTTAGTGCCTTTCAAGTTCATTTAAATGCAACGTCCAAGATAGGAAGCTTTGATAAAAATGAAGAATTTTGCAAATTGCAATTTTGCATTTTGCAAATTTTGTACTTGAAGTTATTTTTTGTTCATATTATTTGTATCAATTGTAATTATTGTATTGTGTTCCTACGTGTTGAAAAGAATTGCGTATTGTTTCATACTTAGGACATCTATTTTGACTATTTGTACTTTATTTGCCATAGTTTGTACTAGTTTCCACTAATTCCTACTAGTGCGTACTAATTTGTACTTGTTTGTAATGATTAATATACTCAGATCTTGTTGCTTCTTCTATAATGTGATAGTTTGCTCTACAATTGGACTAGATTTAGTGAAATCATTTTAATGGTTGGCAATGAACTAAATTGTTTAGATGTAGCCCTACAAAAAAAATTGAAACTATTGACTAATTGTTGGTAGGTCGATATTTAGGTGAAAGAAACTCAAATTTTGGGAGTACTAACTTCCACATTTTTGCTCACTAACTTCCATTCATTCATCACTAGGTTTTGTCTGCACATCTTCTCGACATGTTTGTTTGCTGATTATTCTCTTTCTTGCCTTGTAGAGGGCGGTCACCCCACTAGTCATGACACGTGGATGGTTCAAAAGTATCCCGGTTGTGATGAGCGCATGCACATGGTTGCGCTGTTATGGGAAGATTCTTTTGTAACATGGGTATTAGAGCTTGACAATCTTGATTCAAATGAGGGAATGATAATTTCTATAATATAATCTAATTTTTTGTCATACTTATCCTTTTGTATAGAAAGAAGTCTTACAAATGTAACTATGGATATTCTAAGTGATGTTTGAATAGTTGGCATTAAAGTATGTATGTATTTAAGTATCCAAATTGCCATTGAGACATTGTCAAGCTCAGACGTTTAAGTAATTTTTATAGTTCACAAACATCCTACCTTTCTATGTATATTTAATACATTTAGTATCAATTCCATACAATGTGTACGGCATGTCATAGTACAAATATTACCCATATTCTAATTCGAACAACATAAAAAGATAACGAAAACTACATGATTATCAAATTCCCAAATTTATGGTAAAGTCAAATAAAATAGTAATTATTGAATTATTTCTAAGGTCTAATAAAATCAAAATTGCGGGATTGTTTCTTTGGTCTAGTTGAAATGAAGCTACATATTATGAAATTTGATATTCCATGAAAATTTGTAGAATTATTTCACTCAAAATTGGAAATATCAACCACAAGTTCAATGGCTCAATAGTTAATTATTGTGTCTTGGTAGTGAGTGCTACGACACTTATAATGAAAAGGAAATACAACATCTATCTTGTTAACCTCTAATCTATCAAAGCAAGAGCCGGAATTCCAAGTCAATTCCTCCCAAGTCGGAATATTAAGCCGGAATATTGACTCATGCAAAGAAGGCCACGTGGTATAATAACATGTCAATGTTGTCAATTTTAACTGGGACATTCATAAGATTTGCGTCTTGACATCTGTAGAAAATACAGATTCACACAAATTCAGAACTAAAACCAAACTAAAAATCATTGTTTTGCAAAAACACTATCATAGACAATCATCTATGTACATATTGAGGTTTGTAGGAAATACCTATGATTCAAAGACCTTGTGGCATTGGAGAATATTGTGGCGTCAATGCAAAATGTAACATTGTCCAAATTCTCTTCTTTTTTTCAACCGGCATTAAGCATCATAGTGTATGCCTATGACTTCCTTAGTCTTTTGGAGGCCCTACGATGCTCCAACTCAGCATCTGTTACAATCTCCCCTACATTTGCAAACACAAAACTCCCCTTATGAATACAATTTGAAGATTCCTGCTTCTTTGGATCTTCTACTCTTGTCTCCCTTTCCTTGTTCAATGTACACCTTTGTCTCTTTCTTCCTCTGAGCCAGAGCAGATCCACCGGCGCTTCAATATCATAAGGGTTAGGATCCAACGCAACGACAAACTGCCCACATTAAGGCTTCAGATCCGCAAGACGCTCCGCATGCTCTTCATACAGAGGCTCCGCATCCGTAGCTCCACGCGAGGACGCTCCACATCTGCGTCCGGCTCCACCAACTCTACACACACAGGCTCCACATCTACAAGCCGCTTTACCTGCTCCAAACACTAAGCCTCCACAACCGTGGGCGTTCTAGGCTCACTTTCAGGCTCTTCTTCCACTTGTTTACCCGATTATAAAATGTGGGTTCTTACATTAACGCACATGGACAATAAAAAACACCAAGGTTACATCACTTAATATTATAATTCAAAACTAGATAACATTCAAATCCAAATCCATCTGAACTCCGTTGGTAATACAGATTGCAAGATAGTACAAATTAGTACTAATCGATACAACTTAGTATAATTTAGTACAATTTAGTATAATTTAGTACAATTTAGTACAATTTAGTACAATTTAGTACAATTTAGTACAATTTAGTACAATTTTGTACAATTTTGTACAATTTTGTACAATTAAGTAACAAAGTAAGTACAACTAATTCAAATAATACAAACAGTAAGAGCTCTCAATACCATAAGTCCAAACCATATAAGAAACATACAAATCCATTTGGATTTCCGTACAAACATAATAAACCAATGTACAACTATAATTGTTAGTCCTAGAGATTCTTAGTTATGAAATTAACAAGTACAAACTAGCATACAAACATTTAGAGCTTTTAGTACCATAAGTACAAACCATATAAGAAACATACAAATCCATCTGAAATTAAGTACAAACAGAATAAACCAGTGTACAATACAACTATAATTGTAAGTCCTAGAGATACTTAGTTATGATATTAACAAGTACAAACTAGTATACAAATATACAAACGTTTAGAGCTTTTAGTACCTTAAGTACAGTACAAACCAAACAACAAAACATACAAATCCATCTGAATACAAGTACAAACGGGAGAAATCAATGTACACCTAAAGTTGTAAGTCTAAGAGGTACTTGGAATGGAGAGCATACAAATACAAACTAGCACATAGAAATACAAATGGTTAGAGTTCCCTATACCATAAGTCCAAACCAAACAACAAAACATACAAATCCATTTAAATACAAGCACATTTAATTTCAAACAAAAAATAGGACTAGAACAGAAAATTGTAACCATCACAAAAATATACAAATATGTAGGACTTAAACAATAAGGTACCTCCCTACGTCCAAATTGTACAAAAATAGTGGAAGATGAAATCACCTAGTGTGGCACTCCTCCCAATTCAAAATGCTTTGAGCTATGGAGCCCCCCCCCACCCTCGTACACCTGTGAATGGAGCTCCTACGGATCCATGTGTATCTTCCTCCAATCAAATCCAGACGCTGAAGTGGAGGTCCGCTTCAACATGTCAAGCCACAGAAGATTTTTTTTGTTTGAGGTATGATGGGTTTTGTCTATACACATAGCGAGAACAACAACAGATAGCTACAACACAAGATAGAAACAACATTAATTTGTGAACATTCCAAAGTCCGCGCCAATTATTTACAATTGTAGGAATTGTACAATGTATACAAAGTGTACAAAAAAAAGAATGCATGAAAGAAACACATTCTAGCTTCATAAAGAGAAAACAATGGTAGAGTTTTGTTCCACCAAAGATATTGACACCGCATCAACTCTGAACCTCCTAAACCTAAATCCCAAAAATCTTTGACTTATCATGGATTGATTTCAGCTTAGACTGGGATTTCTAACACACAAGACTCTCAATATTGCTCTATGAAGCGACATTCCAGCTCAAATGCACTAGGGTTTCTAACACACAAAACTAAAAAACACCACACTTCAAGCCAGGTAAACCAAAAGGTTGGGTGAAAGACTAATGGTGGCGATGCTTACCACACTTTTAGCTTGCAAATCGCCCTTGAGTTAACACTCCGGATCTCTCTTCCATGAAGCCATGCTACCACAAAATCTTTTACAACTATTCAACCTACACTCCCAAATCATGCAACATTGGACCTTCACAATACCATGAGACCCCGTCATCGACAAGGTCACAGGTGCAAGACAAATGCAACCGGGTGGTCCGGTTTCCCGCCATGACCCCCAAAACCATGGAAGAACCGATTGCTGGTGATGGGTGGTCCAATGATCGTCTATCACCGGTCGGTAGTCTGTGACGGTGTATCACATGTCAATTGAAAAGTGCGACTGGGTACCACCGGTCGCCAATGCATCTTAAGTGATATACCATTATTTGGAAACCGGTGCTATAGGTACTCAGAAATTGAAGTTAAGATGATTTATTGCATTGATGGAATAAAGAAGTCATGTCATGCAAGGAAGGAAAGTTAAGCATGATAAATGCCATATTGTTGTCCAAAACAACCATGTGTAATATCAAATTATTACACAAAAAGTTAAGAATATCATCTAGAATATCTAACTCCTTTAAAAATTTACTTAACTTTTTGTGTAATAATTTAATATTTCACATGCTATATTTAAGTAGATTTTCATATAAATATTTCTTTTAATTGCTAGTTTATATACATTTCATATTTGAATAAAATATATAACTATTCTTTTCTATACAACATGTATACTACCTTCAATGTCTGTTGATCCAAATTTATATGGAACAAAGAGGAAGGTTAGTTGGTCTATTGTAACAGTTTCAAAAAACATTCCGGTAAATAGAGTAATATGCTTTCGTACATATGTTACATTTCTTATGTATATATATCAATTTGTATCAATACATGTTTATATGTATCTTAGATAGAATATTAAATTTTAATGTATCTAATGAAAAAAAATGAAAGGAATAATATTGTAAAGTGAATTGGATTGTAAATAACATAAGAGTGTTACAATTTTATCTTGTAAATATACCAGCAGAGTAACAATATCTATATATGTTTTAATCAACTAATGCGAAGTTTTGATGTATTCAATGTGCACAAAATTAAAAAAGGTAAGACATAGGAAAAACATTGCATGATGAAAGACAAAAATGAAAAGAAATGTATCCTTTTAATGATCATTCATAGGAAAGACATATTCACTTTTTCTTATATATACTCTAATAAATAGACCCTTGATTCACACTGGTCAATTTCAAAGAGATGTTGGGATGCCACACTAGAGATCCAAGTCTAATCTTTGGTAATTAAAAAAGTAATGGATATTTGAAGTAATTAACGAATATTGCCATGTGTCACCACGCCTTTGATGATTTTTACTCTCCAATTATAAAGATACTTGCTATTACCATTCGAGTTGAATAATAGAAAAATTGATAGAGTATAAGAAGTATGAAGAGAAAGTATAAAATCTTTATATAGCACATATTTGCAAAAAACCGTAGTTTGAAATTGTTTCTTTTATTTTGTACTACACTAAATATCACATTTAGTGAAGTATCACAAACAATGTAATTTCCTTTCTACACTATTCGTGAATAAGTTTACAAATAGTGTTAGCCACCAATATCATCAGTGATACCCTCAATAAACCTTCCAATCAACCACCTACCTGGCCGCTATGCCTTAACTAACCACCTACCTTCATTCTCAATCCCATATTATCCCCTCTTGCATTTGTAGATTTTATCACTCCTACGGTTTACTGATACAAATGAATATTTTTGAACTTTTTACCCTTTCAACATATTACTTTGTAAAGTTCCTACTTGTTCAACTTTTTACTTTTTAACATTTAACTTTGAATGGTTTTCTAACTTTTCCTACTTTTTACCTTTTCAACTTTTTACTTTTTAGACTTCCTACTCGTTCAACCATTTATTTTTTTATTTTTGACTTTTTATTTATTTTAATACTTTTCTAAATTTTACTTCTTCAACTTTTACATTTTCAACTTCTTACTTTTCAACTTTTTACTTTTACAAACTTTTTTTTAACCTTTTCACCATTTTTTTCAACTTTTCAAATCTTTACTTTCTCTCACCCTTACTTTTTCTAACCCTTACTTTTTCTAACCTTTACTTTTGCAATCCATTAGTTTTTCTTACCCATATATTTTGAACTTTTACTTTTTCAATCTCTTATTTTTTCTAATCCTTACTTTTCAAATCCCTTACTTTTTCTAAACTTTACTTTTTAAAATCCTAACCATATCAATCCCTTATTTTTCATACTTTTACTTTTTATTTTCTTACTTTTATTTAGCCTTACTTTTTGAATTTTTTACTTTATCAACCCTTACTTTCCAAATCCCCTCTCTTTTTCATAAATTTTGTTTTGCAAGTGTCTCCTTTCTCAAATGTTATCTTCTTGAATCTTTTACTTTTTTACTACTTTAGATTTGAAGCACCTTTTCAAAAAAAACTTTTGAAAAAGCTTAAATTTTTCAATGTTTACTTTTCCAAATGTTAAAGGTACATTTTTCAAACATATACTTCGTAAAATGTTTCATGTTTCTATTGTTTATTTTTCCAAATGAAATTCTTTTAAATGTATTCTTTGTAAATGTGTATTTATTCAAATGTTTATTTCTTCAATTGTTACCTTTTTTAAATGTTTTCATTTACAAATATTTCCATTTTCAAGTGTTCCATTCTCAAAGGTTTCCATTTTCCATGTTTCCATTCTCAAATGTTTAAAGTTGCCAATTCACATTCCTTTCAAATCTAACTTTTTATTTTTCCAATCTTCTATTTTCAAATATTTCTTATATTTGCAATTCCACTTTTCTTCCATATCTAGGTTCTAATTACTCACAATCATTTATTTGCCAAATCAATATTTGGTGCAATTTTACCTTCATTCCATATTTGAATTCTATTTTATCCAAATGTTGTATTTTTCTGAATGTACTTAAATCTTGGTCGCTTCTTATACTCAAAATGTACACATAATCTTCTTCTAATCTTGATACACTAAATGTGCACAAGTGAAAAAATTTATATTGCAATCTTAAGTGGAATTCACAAATAGTGTTGTAGTTGACATTTAGTGTATTGATTTGTCACTACACTAATTGCCCTGTTCACAATTATTGTACATGTTCGCTTTTAGTGTACACTACACTAAAAGTAATATTTAGTGTAGTATACCGTTCCTTGTTCCCAATGGATAGTGAAAGTTTAGGTAAGGTAACTAAAGTTGTAAAATTGTAAATACAAATAATTATAATAAAAGCAAATGCCACATGTCGCCGCATCCTATGGCGTTATAGGTGATATTCCTAGCCCTTTTACTTAATACTAGTGGATCCCTTGTTGTCCCCAATGGACCAATGATAATCCTCAACAATGTAAACATTTTTCTTTTATTTAGATATCTGAATTCCTACGTAGATACAATAAAAGTGCCCTAGATATTTGCACGTGGCGCATTTTGGGATGCCTAGATAACGATCCGATTATTAGCCTTCCTCTTTTATAATATACTAGCAATTGGCGCTTGCTTTGCAACGCATTAGTCCAACCATTTTAATGTAGTTTTATATTACAAACTATAAAAAGTAAAAGATAACATGAATCACTGCACAGTTGACTACGCAATCAACTCTGTGGTTGACTGCACCGTTTCTACAGTTCACTGTGTGGTTCACTGCGTGGTTCACTGCGTAGATTATGATTTTAGTAGTATGATAGCAAAGGAGTTAATATATATACTAGAAGACCGACATGTTGTCCCAAACAAGTAATGTTAATTTGGATAGTCTAATTAAAAATGCACATGTAAAGGTAAGGTAAAAGAGAAAAAATGCCACATGTTGTGGCATCCTATGGCGTAATACCTAGGTGATACACGTAGGCCTTTTATTATATAAAGGAGTAGAGATAAATCTATATTTATATGCTACATACAATAAATGCCGAAGGGCTAATATCCGGGTCCCAAAATGATACCTAAGCATCTCAAAATGCGCCACGAGCGATATCTAGATCACATTTATTTTAGATACGTAGGAAATCCGGGTATATAAATAATGGGCATATGTTTACTTTGTTGAGGATTATCATTGGCCCGTTGGAGACAACTGGGGATCCATTAGTAATACAATAAGTGGTTTTTGTCTATGAATGTGATTTTAAACTGTTAAGTATGAAGTATATACTCCCATATTGAGGTGAGACCCTCCGGATACTGCTACTTGGACGAAGATGATTGGAGAAAAAATTAGAAGGGTGAAGAATATGGTGTTTTTTGTGGGAGCATTTACTTTAATAATTGCACTTTATATGCCTAGGCAATCTTGGTTATCAAAAGTAAAAAGTGGGTACTTGGAATAAATCACTGAAACCATCATTAACTTGCTAGGGACAATGAGTATCTACAATAGTGATTTATATAATACATAGGTGTCATATTTTAGAGTCTGTATTATATATTCTATATTTAGTATACAAAGGACATTCAAACATTTATTTGTCTTTATTTTGTTTTATTTCTTTGTTTCCTCTTTTTCTTTTTTTCAGATAATAAAAGCTTATACGGGTATCATGAAATAACTAGGTGATTTGTGCCGTAGAATGCAACAATGATGCACTTACTTTTATCTCTACTTCTGGGATTTTAGTTTGTACTTAAACTTTCAGTACCCAAGGGTCTGCCAATGCATAGAAAAATATTGCAAAGTTCTAAAACAAAATTGAGAATGGATTTAACATTTCTTGTGTACTTAAAAATATATTTACAAACATGAACACAATATTAATTATTGTAATGATTTTTTTATTGCAATCAATGTGCTCACAATAAAATAAAAAAAGAAGTTGAAAATATATCATATGTTACAAAAAAGATATTATATGTTTCAGAATAGATATTATATTTTACAAAAAAAATATTATATGTTACAAAGTAAACTTGGAAAAAGGTAGTTTGGGGTTCAACTAATTTTATATAGTATAAAATATATCTATATAAACCTCAACATACATTTTAATAATGTAATGTTCCTTACAGTAATCAATCAGCTTCATTTTTTAAAAAAATAGGCGATACACGCAGTGCATTTGAGGCTCAGCACAAAAGTAAATAGAGAATTCATAATTCATAAAACACTTTGTCTCGTCTTTAGAATAAGTGTGGCATCCAAACGAACTCCACTTCTTTCAACCCAAACTACATCCCACAAGAATTATCCTACCCAAATCAATTTTTCTTGGATCGTTTGTTTCTCTTATTTGCTTCTTCTGCAGGTTTAACTTCAACATCAAGCTACTAGGGGCAAAATCTTAGCAAGCCGGGTTAAGACTTTGTCGTCCTTCCAATCTCCATAATGATAACCGACTCTCCCCTTTCTTCCCTTTGGTAGCCCAGAAACATCAGTTACCTCCTCGTCTTAGATGTCAACCGAATGTAGCAACTTGCGTGGATTTTTGCCTTTGTTGGAGGGTCTGTACTTAATCTCAAACTCTTCTTCAGTGACTGCGCATGAAGGAAGATGGGTCTTCAGCGACGCTAACTTCTCAAGTTCCTTGTCCAAAGCATTCTTGTTTACCTTGAGATGAGCATGACCTTCTGCTTGTGGTGCAGTAAGCGGAGACTCAAGGAGATCATCGTCGTAGTCGTAGTCACTAACAAGTTCATCTTCTCTAGAGAAATGTCTAGAGGGGTCATCTTCTCTGGAGAACTTTCTGCTCTTGACCAACTAGTCATCTCCATCAAAATCCAATATGGAACCTAAATCCATGGATGGTATTCGAATGAAATGACAAGAAAAGATTAATTATTTGTACTGAACAATACTCGTTGTAGTAGACTTTAGTACATAATGTACAACAAACATACATGCTTTGAACACTCCAAGCTACATTACAACGTCTAGAAGTTATAATCAAAATCCTATGCATAGTCAAGTAAACGTACATGGGATCACTGAAAGGAACATACAAGAAGCATACAAGGAGATATACAAGGTGAATCAACTGCTAACTCACCTGAGAAGGTTGTATTGACACGCCGGTTCAAGCTCCAAAGTAGAGCAACTCCAAGAATTTCTCTTCAAGAATCCAAGAAGCCTCAAGGAGAAGGATGAGTGCACCATCATAGGTGCCATAACTTGCAAGAGACAAAAGGAATTTTGTCGTCTTCCAAATTTTAGTCTGCCGCTAAAAATTCTCGCTGAAAAAGCACCACCTGACAAAGTCGACATGTGCTGCAGATCCAAAATTGGAAGCCACACCGGGAGTTGTGATTAACCCATACTGTACAACAAGTATGAATTGTACGAACTGAGTACAATGAGGAACAGAGAAGAATCTCTACGAATTTGGGAAAAAACTAGGCAAAATGGAGAGTAAAATCTTTGTTGTAGTATATCATGAGGAAGATTTGCATTTTTGTAAAAAAAATTAGTCGCCCCTCTACACCAATAGTCCTTGTATCTAGTTTCTGTAGTTATCGTTTTGATTGGATTGGAAATAAACCCAAAGCACCAAATCAGTATACGTGGATTCGTTCGCGGGCAAAGACTGTTTATATGAATGCCACTATGTTATTGTCACGATTGATTACACACTCGCTTCCTAACTTCTATTAACAGTTAACAACACTCAATCACTCTCTCTTGCATCACTCTAAACCTAACATTTCCAATTCTCTTTCTTCCATGATCTCATAATCATGTCAATTTCTATTTTCTTCACTGTAATCACGGTACAGTATACTCAATAATACGTGATTAATCCCGTAATCACTTTCAATAACCAATTCTTTCACAGAGATTACAATCTCTTCACTTTTACAATTCCATTCTCTAACTTTTCTATCTTCACAATTCTCATACAGTACTCATAAACTTCACTTCCAATCACACAGTCACACTTTCTTAACTCCAATTCCATTAATACTTCATCTAATCACAATCCTACAAAAGAAAATAGAAAACTCCAAAGAAAAAAAAAGAGGTAGCACCAAGCTTGCCCCGGCTTACGACTATCATAGTCTGGCCTCCAATCCATCTTCCACAAAGTCTTTATCCAAAAATTGAACCTAACTTCCAGATTCCAAACGTCACATTTGTTTCTCAACCAACTTTTCACGTAACTTCCCAATCTTACTATTGAACTACAAAACTAACTTGCTAACTTCCAAAACTAACCAATTCTAATCCGCATGTGAACACAAAAACTAATTACACATTCTACATAGTCCCACTTCTAACTGTGCAGCGCCCTCGCAAACAAAAAACCAATTCCTAAACTTCAGTTGGTGTATTAGCATTGTCAGAAACCATCGTCTTGTCTTTGGGCGTTTTGACCTCCTCCTCCTCATCACCTTCATCTGCATCGGTGTTCGACTGGTCCCCTTGTAATTGCTCCGTCAGATCTTCATTCAGCTCACCCTATACTCGTACCTAAGCCTCAAGAAGAGTGATCTGCTTCTCCCTGTCTTCCAATATCTTCTTCAATCCTTCGTGCTGAGTCGATACTGGCTCAGAATTGGTTGTCACCGGAACCAATTCCTGCGAAGAAACCGCACAGACCCTAGCTCCCTCCAAAGAATTGACCTTGGTCTTCAATTCTTCGTTCTCCTTGTGCAACTGGTCCCGCAATGCCTCCCAATCTGCCTCCGATTTCCCTCTTGCAACTGCCAAATCTATCACCTTCTTCTTCTCCTACATCCACTTCTCCTTGAGTTCCTTGCGTTCCTGCTCGTTGATTAACTCCATGGACTTGAGTGTCTTGCGCTCCTCAGCCCATTCTATTTCCTTCTTCTTCAAATTGCTCTCCAATCTCCCATCCTTGAGAGTATCTTCCGCCACTGTCCGCTCCAATTCACCAATTCTAACCTTATACCCCTCAATCTCTCCCATCCTTAACTCCAATTCTCTCTTCAATCTGGATTCACTATCCAGTTTGGTCACTGTCATCAGTAACTGAGTGAGCTGAGCTAAAATTACTTCTTTCAACCCTCCCGACTGCTGCTCACTCCCTGATGGACCAATTCTCTGATACAGCTCTACCGAAACTGGTGTTGCCGTAGACGTGCTACCCAAATGACGACCCAATACTTGCAACTGAGGACCAATCTCAGGCTGCTCACACCCTAGTGCCCTACGACACTCTGCAAAACCTGGTGCAGCTTCCACAGACCGAATTGGTACCAAAACTGGTTGCTTCTTCTTCTCCTTGACCGGCACCTCTACTACTTGCACGCTCCTCTGATTACCGTCCTGCTGCAATCCGTACTTGATTGCTTCGCTCACGTAGTTGGCACACAGCAACGTCGTCACCTTCTCCATCTTCCTCTTCGCTTCTAGTTCTGCGTGAATTCTTGTCGCCACATATGCTGCCCAATTGAACACCATACCTTCCAACGTCGCTACCGTCGAAAGCAACAACTTCTTCGCCATGTACGTCGTGTGTCGGTTCAGCGCCAACCTCTTCTACACGAAGCGCATCCACTCTCCCAACTCCGGCATAAGAGCTTCTCCAATCTTCCATCCTTGGCCCTTCTCGAACGCTTTTTCTCCTGACTTGAAGTAACTGCCAGGCACAAAATCCGACTCCAAATCACCTGACACCGGCAGCTCACCCATCGGAAGATACATCACATTGTTCAGCACCGTCTCGTCTATACCGACTATCTTCCCCTTCACTACACTCGACCCATCAGCAAGATCGTAGTTCTTCAAATATTCTGCTAACAATTCTACGTCAATCAAAGGCAAGTTCTGCGACAATCGAATGAACCCATGCATGTGCGCCTCACGAAAACACTGCTACTTCGCCTTCGACCAACACACCTCTAACCGAATAGGCTCCATGTTTGTTACGATAATACACTCTAATGGTGGCAGATCTTCCTTACGCCTCACATTGCGCTGTCTCTCCTCCCTATTGGAATGTCTCTTGCTACGCTCCATCGCCATTACTCACAAAAACAAGCTTACTCACTCAGCTATTCTCTCAAACTCTCAAACACGCTACAATCGACGCAAAACACAATGTTCACAAGAGTCCCACTTCTGGCTTCTACTATGGCCTTTCTTCTTCCTTCTCACGATTCCTCATAATGAACTGACCTACTCCATTAACTTTGATAGCTTGCATTATCCTAACTGTCTCAATTCTCATTATTACCACTTCTTTCACTCACATCACACGTACTAATCCATCATCACAACTAGACTGCCTACCTCCCTTTTTAAACAAAACCCGTCCCGGGTTTTTAAATTGCTATTATTATTTGAAGTCCAATTCTGACTACGTATTATAAAGCTGTAACCGATTTCCATTAATACGAGTAGTAAATTTAGTTCCCATAAAATCTTCCAATTGCACTGAACCATTGAGAAATCCTTCAATAACGCGATATGGGCCATGCCAACGAACCTGAAATTTGCCTGGAAAATTTTTAAAACGACTATCATAAAGTAATACTAAATCATTGGGCATAAAAGACTTTGGCCGTAATTTACTAACATAATAATTCTTTCTCCTCTTTTGAGTAGTTTCCATTGTAAATAAAGCATTCGCACAAATTTCAACCAATTGTTCCAATTTTATTAATCCGTGTTCCAATGATTCGGAATCCCCTAATCGATTATCAATAGCAATTCGTAAACTGGGCACTTCCAATTCTATTGGTAAAATTGCTTCTTGTCCATAAACAAATTGAAAAGGTGTAGGATTGGTAGTAATTTTATTTGCAGTACGGTACGCCCATAGAGCAGCAAACAATTTGGTTTCCCAATCTGTACCCACTCCTGAAATTGTCTTCGTTAAAATCTTGCATAAAATACCATTGGTCTTCTCTGTTTGTCCATTTGCTTGTGGATGATACGGAGTAGTTTTTCGATGTTTAATCTCATATTTTGCTGTTAATGCTTCAATTGTACTATTAATAAAATGAGTCCCACGATCACTAACCAATTCCTTTGGACAGCCAAAACGAGTAATAATATTTTCATATAAAAATGTGGCAACCGTACTTATATTATCAGTCTTTGCGGCAGAAGCTTCAACCCATTTTGTAACATAATCAGTGGCTACCAGTATATAACGTCTTTGTCTGATCCGAGAAGCAGGTGCAATTGGGCCCACAAAATCAATACCCCATTTTTCAAACGGTGCTTGGTCAAGAATTGGTACTAATGGCATGACTGAAGTACTGGTTGTCCGTCCAATTCTCTGACATGGATCACAGCGTCTTACAAATTGGTGCGCATCCGCGAATAATGTTGGCCACCAATAGCCAGCCTGTAAAGCCTTTCGTATAGTACTGTCTCCAGCAAAATGTCCACCACAACTATCCAAATGACAGCCTTCCAATATAGTACAAACTTCATGCTGATAAATACAACGACGTAAAATTCCATCCTTACCTTGCTTATATAAAGCTTCTCCAATCATGGTGTATGGTGCACTTTTTAAAATAAGACGGCGTTTAAGCTTCTCCGTAAAATGTGAAGGAAACGTTTGAAATGTTAAATACCGGATCAACTCACTATATTCCTCGGAAATTACATCCACTACAAATAATTGTGCATCAGGTAACGCGTCATCAATTGGTTCATTTCCCAATATATTGGTTAAACGGGATAAATGATCAGCATTGGCATGAGCCTTCCCAGGGCGTACATTGATAGTGAAATCAAATTCTTGTAATAACAGCACCCATCTTGCTATACGACCACTCAACTGAGGTTTATTAATCATATACTTGAGAGCATCATGGTCCACATGAAATACAAATTTATAGCCAAGCAAATAATGTCTAAACTTTTGTACAGAATAAATCATTCCCAATGCTTCCCGTTCAGTCGTAGTGTAATTGCGTTCTGCGGCAACCAATTGACGACTACCATAGTAAATTGGATGATCAAATCCCTTAACATCTTTCTCGCTTAAAATAGAACCAATAGCTACATTGGATGCATCCACATACACGTGAAATGGAGTTTTCCAGCACGGTGCCACCAGAATTTGGTGCACTTGCTAATTTATGTTTTAACGTTTCAAAAGCCACAGAACATTCTTTAGTCAAAATTGGACTGGTACCATCGTTTGGAGGTTTCTTTAAAAGATTGGTTAATGGCTGGTAGATAACTGCAAATGAATGGATAAATCTTCGATAATAACTAACATGGCCAACAAAACCACGGACTCCCGTTACTCTATCCGGTTGCGGTAAATTTAATATAAGCTTAACTTTATCAGGGTCCGTAGCAATACCAGCAGTTGAAACTATGTGACCCAATAATTTACCAGAGGGCACCTCGAATTGACATTTGTCCGTATTTAGAGAGATTCCATATTTTGCACATTGTTCTAAACACTTTCCCAAACATTCCAAATGTCTCGCTCTTGAACTAAACGTTCAAAAATCATCTAAAAATATCTCCATAGAAATTCTCAAATACTCTTGAAATGCTTGTGTCATCACCCGTTGAAATGTGGCAGGTGCATTACAAAGTCCAAATGGCATGACTTTGTACGCAAATGTTCCCCAATCCGTCGTAAAAGTAGTCTTCAATTGATCTTCCTTAGCAATTGTCACCTGATTATAACCGGAGAATCCATCTAGAAACGAATAACATTCATGTCCAGCTACAACATCTAATATACTATCCGTAAACGGTAACGGAAAATAATCCTTCTTAGTTGCCGCATTCAATTTCCGAAAGTCTTGACAAATACGAATTTTCCCATTCTTCTTCGGAACCATAACAATTGGTGAAACCCATTCGCTATAGGGTACTGGGTATATAAATCCCACATTCAATAACTTATCCAATTCTTCTTTGACCAATAACAAATATTTCGGATTGAGACGGTGTTGCCTTTAACGAACTGGTACAACATTATCTTCCAATATGATTCGATGTTCACAGACTTCAGCTGGAATACCCTTTAAATCCGCATATGACCAGGCAAAAGCTGATTTATGCCTCATAAAATAGGAATGCCACATAGCTTTCTCTTCACCCGTTATACCATCATAAATTCGAATATTTTTGGGATCAATCTCATTACCCAAATTCATGGATTGACACTTTGGAGTTTTAAAAACTTCTTGAATAACCTTATGCTCGGCATCAGATTCTTTCATAAAATCAGACAAGTTAGAACTTTCCAATTCCGGTTCCATAACACTCACTTGATGAACGTCATGAGGATTCATTCAATGTACAATCATATGATGAGAATCATCATTAATAGCTGGATCAACTAAATATTCACCCAATCCTGCACATTGATATTTTACGGGATTACATTCGACGATTACCGGTTTATCAATATGGATGCAATTGAAATCTTCCAATTCATCTTCTAATGATTCATCTTCATAGTCGGACGTGAATTCAAAATTTGCAACCTGTGTTTCCCCATGATATTGAACTGGATACATCTGAATCACAATTTTATCTTTTCCGGCCCCAATTGTCAATGTGCCTCTACCCCAATCATTACGAGCTTTTGCTTGATATAACCATTGCCTTCCCAACAGAATTGGATATGACAATGTTGAACTTTGCACTCTGAATACAATGTAATCAATTTTGTAAGTAATGCGTGCAATAACTGTATCAATTCCCCTTAGTGTATCCATAGGTTTAACTCGACTGGAATCTGCCATTCGCAATACTACTGTTGTAGGTAACAATTGGTCCAATCCCAATTCATCCATTGTATCAGCGTTCATCAAATTTACACTAGATCCACCATCAACTTGTACACCTGGAACTAGCACACCGTCAATAGAAACATCAATGGTTGGAGCTCCTGGATCGGGATTCAAACTGACCTCTCGAATTTCCTTATTACGAGATCTGCGTCGAATTAACGACGAGTTTAATGTAGTACGACAATCCGGTGCAATCGCCAACAATTGTTTCATGGAAATTGTAGGTTGAATTGTACCTAAATCCTTTAAAATATCATACGGTTCCAGATTGGTTGTAATGCCCAATGCTCGTTTCTTCTTTCTAATTTTGGTTTCCATTACCGGTAAATTGGTCGTTCCAATTTTTGGAACTAGTTCCTTAACTGGTTTTGGTGAAACCCGTAACATTGGTTCTTCCAATACATAAGATTGGTTTGTCAACTGGGACAATATTGGTTCCTTGGAAATTGGTGCTCGACCCAATATAGTGGTTGGTTTGGGATGAATATTCACCCCAGTTACTGGAATTGGTTTGCCATCCTGAATTGGAATTGGTTGATCTTCCTCTATTGGTTTTTCCAATATTGGATTCGATTCGATATTTTTTTGCTGATTCCTTGTAAGTACAGCTTGGACCACTTCTACTCTATGCACTGGTGATTCTTGATTAGTTTTAGGATTCTCTTCCACAATTTGGACTGTAGTTGGTATCTTGTTATTGGGATTGAATGGAGCATTACATTGAAAATATTGGTGACCAGATTGCTTACAATTTCCGCAAACTGGGGCATAATCTTCTACAAATTTTGGATTTGGGCAATCACTGGCATAATGTCCTAATTGCCGACATCGAAAACAACGCACTACCTTTCTTCGTGAACCACCAAGCATATTGGGCATCTCAACAGGTATATAACGACTAGGTTGATTCCATGTAGCTTCAGTAAAGGATCATGGTTGTCCAATCGCAATAAATGTTGTATTGGACTGTTGATTTGGCATAACTTGGAAATTGCCTTGTTGGTTGTTGCTACAATTTTGCATATTGGGCCCATAATTTGGGTTAAAATTTGGATTTTGAAAATTTCCACCACCTCTATTTTGTTGCTTGGGACAATTACTGTCCCAATTCCCCATATTTCCAGTTTGCACTTGATTAACATCCCATTGAGTCAGTTGAATCATTGTTTGAGCACCAAATTGCGGTTGCCCATTTAAATACCAACATTTAGCGGTAGGATGTTTTCCACCGCAACACTTGTATTGTACTCCCGTTTGTCGTGGTGACGGACATTCCGTATCAAAATGACCCTGCCCTTTACAATTATTACACCATACATTGGGTCTTGTATTGATAGGCTTTTGCCGTTTTTCTTTCTCTTTGGCCATATTAACCGCCAATTCTTCCATTTTCTTTGCAAGATTTAATAATAACGTCTCATTCGAATTTGGTACAGCGGATGAAATTGGTAATTCATGTGGGGGATAAGTCAATGCTGAAGCATACGGTACTACTGTTGTGGGCGATACTGATTGCAACGGTGTCGCATTGATCACTCCTTATAAATTGGTAGCCCCTTGTGCCGCATTCACAGCCCATGGATAACTTCATATTAACGTATTTCCTCTTTGTACCTGTGGATTCACCGAATTGGGAATCAATATGGGGCCTACAGGTAACAATTGATCATAATGACATTCTTCCCATATCTTTGCACGTTCTAAAGATGCTCCTACGGTGGCTGGTTGTGCCTCCTTTACAAACATTTTCAATTCCTGTGGATTCAAACCATTCGTTATTATTGACAATATAAATGACTCAGGCATTTGATTATTCGGCCATTTGCAAAGTATATCTGCAACTCTCCCATAATAAGACTGAAGTGGTTCGCCTAAAAACATTCTGCTTGTCATTAAACTTTCTCGAAGACAATTTTCAAAACCAATTGGCCTAAAATGCGTTAGAAAAGCGTTTTTTAAAGCTTCCCAATTCCGAAATTAACCAACTGTTTGACGATTATACCATTCAAATGCCGTATCTTTTAACGTGGCAGGAAACCATCTCAGCCATATATCTTGAGTTCTTCCATTATTGGCTACACGTTGTCAAAAATTGAGACAAATGATGATCTGGATCTGAACCTGGCCAACCACTAAATGTTGGCAATGGTGCAACACTTGTGGTGCGATCTCCTACTGCTCCCATTGCTACCGCAATCGGGACTTCAGGTGCCGCCTCAGCCATTGGTTGTATTATTGGTTTTCTTGCAATATCTATTTGAATACTCCCTCTTCCTTTACTTCTGGTTTTATTTAAACCCTCGTCTGAAGAACTATCACTTGTTTCCAGCCCTTCTGGACTCTTACTACGTCCACTTCTCGAACACGAAAATGATGTCACTCTCCTAAGTTTTTCTCGTTGAGTTCTTTCCCGTAATTTTCGTAACGACTCTCTTGAGCACAATCTATCGTATCTTTCTTTAATCTGTCGATTCCTTCTTTGTAAATTGTCTTCATTATCACTACTCATAATACTTCATCTCTTCCATGCATAATCTATAACACGCCAACTTATACTCCATAAAATTATAACCGAAGACCGGTTCTTATAATATATTTTTATTTTTATTTTCTTTTAAACAATTCTTAACATTTCATAATAATATCCATCCCCGGAAGCGGCCCCAAAATGTAGTTATCGTTTTGGTTGGATTGGAAATAAAACCAAAGCACCAAATCAGTATAGGTGGATTCGTTCGCGGGCAAAGACTGTTTATATGAATGCCACTATGTTATTGTCACGATTGATTACACACTCGCTTCCTAACTTCTATTAACAGTTAACAACACTCAATCACTCTCTCTTGCATCACTCTAAACCTAACATTTCCAATTCTCTTTCTTTCATGATCGCATAATCATGTCAATTTCTATTTTCTTCACTATAATCACGGTACAGTATACTCAATAATACGTGATTAATCCCGTAATCACTTTCAATAACCAATTCTTTCACAGAGATTGCAATCTCTTCACATTCACAATTCCATTCTCTAACTTTTCTATCTTCACAATTCTCATACAGTACTCATAAACTTCACTTCCAATCACACAGTCACACTTTCTTAACTCCAATTCCATTAATACTTCATCTAATCACAATCCTACAAAAGAAAATAGAAAACTCCAAAGAAAAATAAAGAGGTAGCACCAAGCTTGCCCCGGCTTACGACTATCACAGTCTGGCCTCAAATCCATCTTCCACAAAGTCTTTATCCAAAAACTGAACCTAACTTCCAGATTCCAAACGTCACATTTGATTCTCAACCAATTTTTCACGTAACTTCCCAATCTTACTATTGAACTACAAAACTAACTTGCTAACTTCCGAAACTAACCAATTCTAATCCGCATGTGAACACAAAAACTAATTACACATTCTACAGTTTCTGAAAAAATATTAGAAAGAAAGAACATTACACTCATGTTTTGGGACTTTCCAATAATTTGAAATTTCTTGCATTTCTGGTCAATTGGGAATCATTTAATCTAATCAAATAGTGGGGTATGATAGAAAAAGAGCAGAGGATCATATAAAGCTCTTTAAAACATGAAAATGCTATCTTTAAGTTCTCATAATGAGTACAAACATGTGAACCTTGAATTGGGACAATACTTATATTTTATGTTTGTACTCATTTCAAGGTTTTTTTGAATGTAATCAATATTTTGATTCTTAATCTTCAATATATGCAAGATATAGGACTATACCTACTAGTTTTTTCTTCAAGAATATAAAATAATCTAGTCTAAAATTGAGTCCAAACTTCTACCATGCCTTGAATTGTGCCCAGGACAGAAAATATAACAAGCGTAGTGTGCGATCACCCCCATGTTGAATGCAAAGTTTGCGTCATAAAAAAATTGTGCCCATAATTTGTCCAATTCTTTTTGTTTTTTAGCCTCTGGGAAGCTCCGTTGTCGTACAGATCTTGGTGTCAATCATGCTACTTGACTTAGAGGATTTGTGGATTGCGTGTTCTCATCATTTCGAGTTTCCAAGAAACTACCTTGTTGGATTGATTGACTTGAATAAGGTTTTGTAGAACATATTGCTGGTGGACTAGAAAGGCCAACGATCTCAACCTCGGTCATCCTAGTAGGAATAATATTCCCGCATCTTCTAAAACGGGCCTTAACAACTGCTGGGGCTTTAGTGCACGAAGTTTTCCTCCATTGTGGATACCCGTAGTGTGACATGCACCTCCCATGTTTGTATGCAAACGAGTTATTGCACCAAACACATGTAACTTGATCCTTCTTGTTAAATGTGAACCATGGGGCCCACTCCTTTGTTTGAGCCCTTTGTTGGGACGACATCACAATAAAATCGGCGCGCAATATTTTGACAAAGAGAATTCACCAAAAGTAATAGGAAATTGTGTGCTCATAGAAAATGTGGACCCAAAGGTCACTCACAAATTTGTAGATTCATGCAAAAAGCCCAATAAGGAGTTCTTAGACACGAAGCTAAGGATGTGAGGTAAGTCAAACACATTCATATGGTTCTTATATAGTGTTGGAGCATGAGCACCTGGAGCCGGGCGCGCAGATGGGGGGCCGCGCGCGTACTCTATGTGTCTGGAGCCGGACGCGCACAATGTGGGGCCTTGCGTGTACTCTATGTGGTCGGGCGCGCACGATTCCGGGCCGGGCGCTTTTTTTCTCTGGCGGGGCGTGCACATTGTGTAGTCAAGCGCATACTCTAAGGGTTGCGCCCGCGTGGTATAGATTCTTCCAAAATACTTCAAGGTTTGCACTAATTCATTGATATATTGAAACATTGCAACACTAAACATTTTGATATGTAAAAAATCTCATAAAATTCCACTAAATATACATGATGCCACTCAATATAGAAGGTTTTATTAAATATACAAAATTTCACTCAATATTTAATGTCAGTTACAAAATTGCCGAAAGCTCTTGTTCCATAAAGTTTCAACATTGCTCTTTGTACATTTCTAGCACTATTGTAGTTCCAAACTCCACTATAGCCTGTCAAAAATGCAAGAAGACGGTCTTTGTCCCCAACTTGTTCCTTCAATTCTTGAATTTCTTCATGGCATTCCAAAACTTCATTTTCCTTCTCTTGAACTTCTTCTAGATCCTCGATAATCTTAAAACTTTGCTCAAGTCGATTCAAAACTCGAAGATAATTGTCACAACTTACGTAGTCACCCTCCATGGATTTTTTGGAATTATCCACGTCTTATTCACGTACCGCATTTGTCTTTGAGGCATCCCCTTCTTCTTGTGAAATCGACGACTCTTTATTTAAGCTTGATTTGAAGGAAAATTCTTGTTGCCTACGCACGGATAGATGACATTTACTATCCGAATCGTCAAATGAAGTTTCAGACCGCTCGATTTTATAATCCAAAGGTTCCACTTCCATGGTTCTCCCGAGACCTTTTCCCCGAAACTTCCGCACAAATGGTATTGTTAATCCAATGACGGGTGCCATCTTGGAGTTTGTTTGGATTTCCATTGTCCTCCAATCAACAGGTACGCTAAGTACCAACACCGTATAAACCATCTGTAAAATTGAAAAATTTACCGAGTTGCGACGTATTTTCGCCTTGTCATAAATATGCTGGTACGCTTGGATGCAATGCACCTTGAAGATCTCATTGGTGCAATATCCTAAATTGGCCCTATTTGTACGTCGCATTAGTGAATATTGCGAGTATGGCCATAGTTGCCCGAAATGACACCATCCAATGTATTTTGCACATTGTGCAAATGTCCACAGACTTGGAATTGCCTCCCAACCAGAACATGCCTTCAACTCTTCATCAATCAATACGTGAAAGCGCTTCTTCTGCTTTTTGCAAGGATGATGGATATCATGTTGTCGTTTTTCGAGTGAACTGCAACTGGTAGATGGCTTTCTACGATCCATGGTTTGAATTGGCATGATGAGGTGGAGATATACGAAGGTGGAGAAATATAAAGGTGTTAATAAACACCGTAAAAAGCTTCCCAAAAGTGCCAACAAAGCAGCCGCCACATGGCAGTTGCAAGAGAAATCCAACATGGGCAAGAATCACCTTTGTTTTCCAACTCCTTGTTGCACCTGCAACCTCCATAAACTTTTGTCTCTTTGATCTTCTTGTTGCGGCTACGAACCTCCTTCACCACCAAACCCTAGGTTGAGCGCACATCTTCCACAATCTCCAAGACACTTGAAAAAGCCTCCAAAAAATCTCCCAAACCACCTTGAAAATCTCCTTCAAGAACTTCTTCTTGCTCCAAACCCTAGTTGCACCACCAATCTCCTCCAAAAGCCTAGATTCTTCTTCTCCCTCCTTGGAGTTGCACCACCTCTTCTTCTTCTTCCTTGAAAACCACCTCTTCTTCCTCTTCCATGAAAACCACCTCTTCTTCCTCTTCCTTGAAAACCACCTTGTTGCACCTCCTCCTCCTCTTCTGCAAAACCCCAACTCCAAAAAACGACTCAAACAGAGAGAGAGGGAGATACTATGAGAGAGAGAGAACTAGAGAGGGAGATAGAGGGGAGAATTTGAAGGGGGAGGGAAATTAGAGAAGGAGGGAGGAGGTTGCTAGAGAGAGGGGGAGGATAGTTTTGGAGAGGGGAAGAGTTCTAGAGAGGGGGTCGGGGAGAGAGGACTTGGAGGGCAGTTGGACGAATGTCGGCTGCTGCCCGGATAATACCCGGATAATCGGATATCAACCTACATTCGGGTTGATACCCGGGCTAGTTCATACTCGGGTAGATACCCGAGTATATATTTTTTTATTTGATTTTTTTTAAAATATTTTGTTTTTGTTTTTTTTTAAAATATTTTTGAAATATTTTTTTCATTTCTTTTATTTTTGTCTCATATAACTAAATTCTTATTCTTTCAAACAAGAATTTGTGTCTACAACAACAAAAGAAAGGAACTAAATTACTTCCCTATTACGCTAACTACCTTCTAAACTTAACTAATTAATTTAGGTTAAGTGGTGATTTTAGAATTACATCCCAAAATTTCTTCCGGGACTCTTTGAAATTGTTTTCTGAGACTAAATTAGTGGTTTTAAGACCCGATTTTATCACCACTATAAATCTAATTTTCTACTTAAGCATTTCCCTATTTTCACTATCCGCTATCTAATCTAATTCCATATAACACTAACTACTTTTCTAGTTGATCAAGACTAAAAATCCTATTTCAACTATTTTTTTTGGTAGCGGAAACCAATTGAGAGATTTAGACTCCTACACCGCTTCATAATGGTACCTTTTTTTATTATCTTTGGATTCATGGTTTGAAAGTTAGTAACCCCTAAAAGCCCTTCTTTCCCTTGTAGATACAATTTTGATTTCGGGTAGGTTCTTTAAATTGGATTTATTTTTATTTTTTAAAAGGATTTTATATTTCACTATTTCTAATAGGAGCTCCATATTTATATATATTTATATATATATATATTTAATTTTTTTGGGTTCATGGTTTGAAAGTTAGTAGCACTCAAAGTTAAAAATTGGGACTCTTGGTAGCTCCAATTTTTTTTTAGGAATCTCTATTGACATTGAGATTTTCCATATATGTAGAAAATATTACCTTCTTAGAAAATGTCAAAAAAAATTCTTGTCTTAAGTGTAATAAAACATTTTATCTCAAGTCAAACATTTTTTAGACAATTTGAGCAAGTGAGGAAAAAAACTTCATCTTTTTTACATTAAACTTAGAGATCTTCCTATTTTTTATTTTTTATTTTTCTACAACAATATGTGGTGTTAACCTACTTATTATTTGTTTAGATTATCATTCTAAAACATATCAAATTCTCAAAGAAATAAATCATGAATTAACTCCTTGCATACTTGTTTTGAATATGCTACACTCCTTCTATACCTCTAAAATGTGGTGAATAGGGAACTATGATTATGCTTAACACAATGGTAAAGATTTAGACCTTGAGTAGTGCACTTGGTATTGAATTCTTGAAGTCAAAGTTTTATTTCCTATCTTACTCATTGCACTGGAATCAACAATTTTGAAGTGTTTTTGGTGAGAAAATACCTTGGGCCTTTAGGAGTTGATAAAAAAACCTTGTGTTTGTAAGTAAAGAATGCCTTTGGTTGTAAAATTAACAAAAAAATCAAACACCGCTAAGGGTACATATATTGAATGTTGAGTATTAGCCAGGTGTAATGGGATAAAAATCGGTTGGATATATCCGAACTGACTCGGCCTTGGAATACTAAAATAAAAATATCATTGATTAAGTCAATGTCCTTGAAAAAAAGAAATCGGATTGTTGACAAATAAACCCTTTGCTAGTGTCAATGCGTAAAGCACATGTTTTGATTCATTTCCACCAAAAATCAAAAGAAATAAAATAATGCATGGTCTGTATGGCGAGCTCTAAGGTTTAAGGTCTTTGATCTGGTGTAGACGAATTCCAGATTATGGATTTGAGGTAATGTCATGAGTATCTAGTTATATTTAAGCCCATTGAATTCATCATTGGCTCATCATTTGAGAGAGTACTTCTCATTGCCATAAATATCTGATTATCATTAGGAAGCGCACGTCGTCAACTTCATCCAACAACGATCAAATGCTAGTGTACCCTCCCTCCCACTTGCCACGCTCACTTTCCTCTTCCCTGTCCTCGTTCTTTCTTTCTCCTCCCTTGCTAGAGCTTGCCATAGCCTCCCTTTCACTTTGCCATAGTTGTTTCTCGCCGTCATAGTTGTTTTTTGCTGTCATTTTCTTCGCATTTGCCGTGTTCACCACGATCATTCTCTTTGGTTTTTTTTTTTAATTATATTCACTGTTTTGTATTTCTTCTTTTCAGTGTTTGTTGATGTGTTTTCCTTTGTTGTATTTTTCATTGTCATCTTTGTGCTTGCTTACGTTGTAACTAGAGAGCGTTTGGAAGGAGAGGAAGAACAACCACAAGTTGCATCAAAAAGGCGCAACAAAAAAATGTGTATGGAAGGGAGGACGAGCGATCAAGTGCGATCTTCTATGATCATCAATATGCTTTAGGTGAGCACTGTGATGTTCTTGTTGCTAGTATGTAGTGAATGCCTTCCAAACTTTTTAAGACGGTATGTTGAATTTTCCATTCCTCTTTCAGAACTATGTTAGTTGGCTAGTTAGAATTAAGTGAATTGCTTCTAGGTTTCACTCAGTTCATTTTAAGGAAATCGCCTTGGTTTCTCCCAGTTATTAATTAATAAATGGTTTGTATGCAACAAATTTGCAAGCCGTCTTGATATGCTCAGATGGTGTGTTGAAATTTCAAATTTTGGTCAATACTTTGTTAGTTGACTAGTGGGAATGAAGTGAACTGCTTTCAGGTTTCTCTAAGTTTATTCTTAGATAATCGCTTAGGTTTCTCCTTGTTCAAATCTATAAATGGTTTTAAAGTTTGGTGTTTTGGGCTTGTGATTTGGGTCTAGAATGATCGGTGTTGAGACAACCATTTGAACAAGGTTTAAACTCCGCAACGCATATAATCGGCGAGCATGGCAGTGGTGATCAGTGATTTGAATCCAACGCCGGAGTGGCTGAACCAATAAGTATATCTTTGTTCTTTCATATTTGAATTGTTCATTGACTTTCTTATACGTAAATCCGTATGTTAGATGACTGTATGTACGGCCAAAACTTAGTTGACATTGGGCGCGCACCCGATGTCTCAATTGAGATTGGGTACTCGCCCGATCTCCTAGTCGAGATCGAGAGCTCATACGATATCCGCTAAGAGATCAACAACGCACCCAATCCCCCAATCAACATGAAGGTGCTCTTCCAATCTCCCAGTCAAGTTTGGGAGCGCGCTCAATCTCTGTAGTGATTGTTTGCGCCCAGGATCTCATAAGAAACATTGAAAGCGTGCATGATTCCTCAGTGGAGGTCGAAAGCGCTCCACATCTCCTCGTAAAGCTTAGGAGCCTCCCAAATCTCCTTCTGAGGATCGTAAGCGAGCCCAATCTCTTAATTGAGACTGGAAGCACACCCGATTCCCCATTTGACATCGTGTGCAATCCCAATCTTCATGTGATGATTGAGAGAACGCCCAATCTCTTAGTTGAGATTGGCAGCGCACTTGATCCCCCATTTGACATCATTCGCTATCTTGATCTCCTAGTGATGATCCAAAATGCACCCGATTGCCTACGAGATCAACAGTTCCCTAGATATCTAATTAAAGAACAGGTGTTTGCTTAATTTACTGTAGAGATTATGAGCGCGCCCAATCTGCTCATGATAATCGGGAGCACACTCGGTCCTTGATTTGATCGGGGCTACCCTACTGTCTTGTTTGTGATTGGATGTCCTCTCATTCTCTGGCCCAAATTGCAATTTCAAATTGTAGTTTCAGAATCAAGTGACATGTTCTAACTTGCCCTGGTCTTTGTTTATTTTTGTAGAGCCAACTGAGAAGCATTAAGGAATGTGCGGAAGGAGTTGCTCCCAGTGACGCTTAAACCTGAGATCAACTGCAGATTGCTCACAATGCCATATAAGGGAGACCTTGATCCTAGCCTATCGCCATTTACCATGCCAACATGATCAAGGAATGGGGTCTAGAGTTGAGGATGGAAGTGGCTTATGGAAGAACGTTTGCCCCACCGGTCATCCTGATTGAAGACAAAAAACATCCAAACGGGCGGCCATGTTTACAATCGACCACTAAGTGTAAGGTTCTGGGACTATACAAAATTTGATCGGAAGCTCATGTCCTTACAATTGTCACTAAATTTGTAACGTTGGCAAAGGCAACTAAAATATTTGGTGTAGTTCTACCCACCGCACGATTGAATTATTTGCTTTGCAAAAATGTGGAGCAATTGGGGTCCGTCTTCATTGGCGTTTGAGAGTGGGGAATTTTGAGCCGAGTGTTATACAAAAAGCCATCAAAATATAGATTCTGAATTGATATAGAGCTTGACAATCAACGTTGTAAACGACATTAGGTAGCTCCTGAGTTGCTTATAAATTTGGCCCACAAAATTCGGAAACGTCATTCGATGTGATGCAACGACAACACCAATACACCCAACTCGCCGATTCGTACTTTGTTGAGTGGATGGCTAGAGCAATTTGGGCGAAAGAATCTGACTCAACATTCTACAAATCAACTGTCAACTACGCAGCTTTTCAAGTGAAGATTGATAAGTTACTGGAGCGAGTTCCAATCAAACGTCCAACACTCTCCAAAGTGGTTGACGAGCTAATGGCTAAACCATTCAACTTTGAAGTTCCGGACGCTTGCATCCGCTATGAGATATAATAATTTTGGCTTAGCGTTTTGATAGTGAAGGCAAATTGTTGATCCTTTTGCAATATGTACTAGCATTGTGATGTAACGGTGTGTTTTGCCCATCTTGTGATATATAAAAGATTAACATTTTTCATACACATTGGGATATGAAGCTCATGCATGTTAAGCAATGAAGAGCGCGCGCGAGCCCTGAATCCCATACCCGTACGCGCCTGCCCCCAGACGCCACGCGATTGGCCCAACTCCCTCGAAGAACGTGCCTAGCCCCCTTTACAAACACGCACAGCCCCTCTACATACGCGCCCAACTCTCAGCTCGTGCGGGCGACCTTGGTCGGACGCGCCAGCCCCTCTATTTATGCGTCCAACCCCGCACCGCGCGGCTTCGGCCCTTTCCAGTATGCGCTTGATCCCTCCATGTATGCGCTCGGCCCCTCACGATACGCACCTGGTCCTTCCCTCTATGCGACCGGCCCCTCGAGATACACGCCCGGCCCTCGCCTGTATGCGCTCGGCCCTTCCCGGTATATGCCTGACCCATCTCCGTATGCGCCCTCTTCTTTCACGCGCCCACCCCTTGTTTGTTGGCGTGCGACCTTGTAGTCGACGTGTGAGCCACGTTGTCACCTTCGTGGTAGTGAGTAAATTGATTCACCTCAAGTCATGGTCAAACCACGGTTGACCCTTATCGGACGGAAATCAATCTCTACCAAATGGACAGCCATACAGACGGACACTACCAGATGGACGGACGTCCAAACAACCCTGCTAATCTCCAATTGGATATCGTGGCCTTCAACTATCTTTTTAAGGTGGCTAATTGCGTGATCTTCGATAGAGGCTCCTGATTTGTACCCTAACGATGTATTGCATCACCTTTAGTCACGGTTCGAATTAATTGATATCACTACCTTGGATTATTTTGAAATACAACGTGGTAACTTTCTTTGGCTTTTTTTGAGATAGAGCTTAGCGTAGTTAACGGATATTTCGTAGAGTTTTTTAGAGTGTTCCACTATGGAAAGTAAGAGTGAGCCAGAACCCAACATCAGCCACCAATGTCCATCGCGCAGAGGAAGAGGGAGAAAAACAAAGATAGGCCGAAGCACATGAAACTCCAGAAGAAGCAGATGCACGTGTTCAACAATCCAGCGAAAATTGCATTCGTGGGTTGCCAAGATGAGCCATTGCCGTGGTCTCTCCTCACATGTGAAGATTATATCGAGTGGTGCCACTTGTCAAAATTATTTGCTCCACACCGCCATTTAATAAATCGTCGCACAAACAAGGCGAATTTAAAGTATAGCACCAACGAGCAGTTCCAAACTCGTGCCCTCCAAGCGCACCAATATTTATACGAGCTTGAATTCATGCCCCGCAATGACTATCCCCTCTATCTCTCTCGGATGGTATATGCTGAGGTCATTCTCAATAAGCAAGTGGATTCGAAGACTGTGCGGAAAACTCCGAAAATGCCGAGGGTGTGGCTGCATGCCGATGTGCCTAGGAAGTAGCATCCAAGGTTTCCATTTACGGCACTAGGGCCACAGAAAGCGGATGGCTCAGAAGAAGTACCTCCAATAGAGTCAGATTCATCACCCGATTTGGACTCAAATAGACGTGTAGGTTGGCGTTCATCGAGTTCTGCAGTGGCGCGTGCTTCACGAAAAAAGCGGCAACGAGTGAAGCTCCATCAGGCATCACTTGCGATGGTTCAAGGAGGTGGCCAAGAAGATTTACCAATCGTAAATCATGTTGGCGATGATGAACCCAAAGCTCGCCTTGGGGGTGTTGGAGATGAAGAATCCATCTATGTTACGGATGAAATGCCAATGACGGATGTCGTAGTCACCACTTCCAACACCATGCATGTAGCATCAGGGTCCGGAAGTATGATCGTTGATGCTCACTAGGAGTTATCGGACATTGTAAGCTTGAAGGATGAGATAATTCAACGTCTCCAAGAAGAGATTCAAAACCTCAAGCTGCAATCTAGTGAAAAGGGTGGTATTATCACCAAGCAAGCAGCCAAGATAGAAGAGCTACGTCATCGAGCTGTTGCAAGCCATACTAATATTGGCGGTGTTGCTCAAACACTAAACGACACAGTACTCGACAATCTGGTTGGCAACATTACTAGCTGCTTGCTAGAGACCCCCTCGAGACCACAACGTCAATGCTTCGCTAGTGGTCCGCCGGTTTTTCTACCGCCGTTGACTATAGCAGCACAACCATTCGTAGATTCCATTGGCACAAAGGATTCTCTGTCGTTTTCCTAACCCAATCCAAGCATGGAACTAGTTCAGCTTCGAACTGCAAACGAAATCCTTCGGAAAAGGATTAGATCAATAGGCGAGCAGTACTATCAATGGAAGGTGGCATGCATCTTGAATAATGACTCTGCGAGACAAATGGCAATAGAGTTCAACAAGATTCACAACAAATACCTAACGGCAAATATGCGCCGTGACTTTGGACTCACATCTTGGGTACACATCGATGAGATGTTTCCAAGTGAATTGCCAGTGCGTGATGGTGGATCTATTGACTGGGCAAAGTTGGGATGGGACCACATAGAGGCTATGTCTTCTCATGCCCTTCGACCAAGCGGAAACGTGGAAGCACGCAAGTTATGGCCAACACCAACAAGCTTCATGCAAAACGGAGATGATTGCTCAGTTTGTTTGAATCCTTTCGGGCCAGAAGGTGCATATGCTCTTGGCACGTGCCGGTGTTTATACCATCCAATGTGTCTCCTAGGTGGTATCTTGACACGTAGATTTTGTGCAAAGTGTAGAGCACCATTTCATGAGCGCTTGTATGATTTGTTTGGCTTCACCACCTACATGCCACCTAGTTGGGAGTTGAACCTGGAGACTACACCCGAGGACGCCTATGCTCAAAAGTGGAGAGAAGATTTTGTGTAGAGTTGGCATGCAAGGTGCCATCGGCTACATAAGTCCAATGTAAGCTCGCAATTTGGTTGGAAAAATGACCACAAAGAAATTGTACAAGTGGCCAAGAAGCTCATATCGGGAACCACTGTGGACCATGTTGGTAAACGAAACTTCTTCTACCAAGTCATGGGCGGACAATGGGATGTTAGACGCAAGCTATTCCAATTTGGGCAACATCCAGATGGGAAACTGTGGAATCACCAGGGATGTGTGGTGTCAGAATTGGTAGAGGCCACTGATCTCGACCTTTGCAATGCATTGCAATGGGAAGAATCGCAATGGAAGGAAATTTGGAAGGAAGAAGCAATTGACTCCCTTCTTGAAGAACATAATCGGGCAACTATGAAGACTCTCAAAGCACTTTGGAGCTCATCCATGTTACGTACTCTGCTAGACTTGAATGGGCCTTACCAGAGGACCAAGCGGCTCGTAAACTACTTGATGATGGGGCTGGAACAAGTGGTGAACCAAGTGGAACTGATGCGTGATGAAGTGGAGCATAGACAAATAGAATGCAAGATGAAATTGTTGCATTTATAAACATTTTGTATGTTGCGGCATTGTCAAAGGCAATATAAGGACATCTTTAAAGCACCGTCTAATTTCCGGTAGCTGACTTTGAAACACCAAAATAATTTTGTAACATTTAATAGAGTTCCTCAATTTGCAAGAACCGAACTTTACATGGATATCACGCGCCCGGCCCATGTTCGCACGCGCTTGGATCGTACACGCGAGGCCACAAACTCCACGCGCCCGGCCCGTGTTTGCATGCGTCCCACCAATGTCTCCACGCGCCCTTGATTGTACGCGCCAGGCCACAGACTCCACGCGTCCGGCCCCTGATTGTACGCGCAAGGCCACAGACTCCACGCGCCTGGCCCTTGATCGTACGCGTAAGGCCACAAACTCCATGCGCCCGGCCCCTAGTTGCACGCGCCCGGCCTTTATTTGCACGTGCCTAGCCTTTGTTTGCACGCGCTCGGCTACAATGTTCGTACGCGCCCATCCCATCTCGTACGAGTGCGGCCTACGGGGTGGCATGCGCGCCTCACTATAAGTTTGTAAATCAAACCACAATGGGCCCACTTCCGAGGCGCTTTGGCCTGCAACTGCCACGTAGCGGCTGCTTGCATGGCACTATTGGGAAGTGTTTTACGGTGTCTATTGACACCCTTTTACTCCCGACACCCCTTCACGCTAAGTATGAATTCAAGTGGCCCTTCAAAGATTTGGAATACCGAGAAGGGAATGAAGAAACCACAGGGTGATGCGGGTCGGGTACGCAACCACAAGCAGAAGAAATGCCTTCACATATTCATCGATGATGAGTTGAAAGCATTTCAAGGCTGGGGAGATGAACCAAGTCCGTGGACATTTATAGAGTGTGCAAATTACATTGCCTGGTGTCATTTGGGACAAATGTGGTCGCATTCGCGGTATTTGCAACTTCGGTGGTACGACAAGGGTAGCTTAAATTATTGCACCAATGAAGTATTCAAAGAGCGGTGTATCCAAGCGTACCAGCACATCTACAACAAAGGCAAAGGTTCACTAGAACGAAGTGAATCTATCCATTTTACGTATGGTGTACGCAGAAATTATACTTGGAGTAGTAGTTGATTGGAGGACGATGAAAATACAGCAAACTCCTAGATGACACCAGTATCCATGGCGACACTACCAATAGAGCGCAAGTTACCGGGCGAAGCTCTAGGAAAAAAGGCGAAGGATGCTGAAGTTCCAAACGAGGAAGTCGTGTGGTCTGACACTTCCAGTGATGACTCAGACATTGGATGCGACCCATCTATTCGCAAGCAGATTGAAGGCTTTCATAAATGCCACTGTTTCGATTCTGCCCTCCAAGAAACACGGATAGTTGGAGAAGATTCCGGCAAGGAAGAAGATGCAATTGAGATGGACGCGATTGCATACGAGAACATCAATGAAAACCTTGAGTCTTCGGATAATGTTCCAATTGGCTCCGAGTTTCATCTTGAACTTCTTGCTAAATATAAACAGAGTTTACCGAAAAACAAGAATCTAGTAGAAGAAGCCAGCCACAACAAAGAAGAACTTCAAAAACTATGTGCACTACTCCAAGAAAAGGACGATCAAATCCAAGAATATGAAAAGTTGGTGTTTACTTTAAAGTTGTACAATTTGATAGCAATGGAAGTAGTGCCATGAATGATAAATGGGCAATTTTGTAACATTTTGAAATCATAGACCTTAAGAATTTTGTAATTTGCACTTCATTTGTAAATGGCTTGAGTTCAAAACAATGTTGATTATCTTTGATATTAATCAAGTTTTTATGGTTCAGCATGTTTTTGAATTTGTAACATGTAATAAAGTGAATGTTCTGTAAACTCTTGTATACGTTTATGTTAAATATTTGATGACTGTATAATGATCTTTCATGATTGTACAACTTCAGGCACTCCAATCAATAAATTAAATTCACTTTTGTCTAATATTTGAAAATCCACTACAATAGTTTGTAGAATCATCGAGAATGTTTCTGTAGTGGAATGTATATCATGCGTTGAAGAATAAAACTTCAATTTTGTCTCAAACATGTAAATCATAAGACTAAACAATAAAAATCATGTTACTTACTTGCATCATAAATGATTTGTGATGTAACAAATTCCCCAATATTAATGCAACATTGTTATTCTTCGTTGAATATTATATTATATGTAAATAATTGTGACGGCCTTCCAAATGATAAGTGATGGCATTCAACCATACAAATTATCCATTTTATATCTTAATATGGGTATAGCTTTGTCATACAAATCATTTCTCATGCTAATTAAAGGTACTAACTTTCAAAAAAAATCATTAAGTAAGTATAAGTATTGTGTTTATAATATTTTTAGAAGATGTTTTCAAAACATTATAGTCTTTGACTACTTTCCTTGAACATTTCAAAAATATTGGATTATTTATGATTTTTTGTACGTAAATAAATTTTTTAGTATATGCTCATATATTTATGGAAGATAGAAGTCAAATCATTTGAGCCAACCAAACAAATTCACTAAATTGTAATACTGCCAAATTTATTATAATATATCGTAACAAAGATAAAAATTGCCATATACAAACCCAATCTACCCACTTTATGCAATTTTTACTTTTGTAGAATTCATGGATTTTGCGAATTAGTCTCGATGTTTAGATGACCCGTGATGTAAACTTGATTGAACTTGACATCGACATTTCTACATGTCAGAAATGGAATTTTTGAAATTAATTCATGACAAATTCTCTCCACTTGGTAGGTGCTACATCCAGTCATGTGCGCGCTCGACCCTACTCAAACGCGCTTAATCAACACTGTCTTGTATGCTCGCAGCCTTATGACGTATGCGCGGAGCTCCATCACGATCTCGTATAGCTCCCTAGCGTATGTGTAGGCCCGAAATGCTTAAGCACGCAGCCCTCTCGCGTACGCGTGCAACCCCCTTGTGTACGCCCACCTCTCGGTCGTATGTGCCCGCCATAGGTCACTAATTTTCTATAAATATTGGATTTCCAAGTTTTGGGCCCCACTTCCTAGGCGCTTTGGCCTGCAACTGCCACGTGGCGGTTGCTTTGATGGCACTTTTGGGAAGCTTTTTACGGTGTTTATTGACACCTTTATATTTCTCCACCTTCGTATTTCTCCACCTCATCACGCCAATTCAAACCATGGATTCTAGAGAGCTATCTACCACTTGCAGTTCACTCGAAAAACAACGACATGATAACCATCATCCACGCAAAAAGCAGAAGAAGCGCCAACTACTAGAGCCAAGCTACAATTACAAAACATGGCCTCGGAGATAGAGGAGTATGTGGCACCAATTTTGGAAAATCCGATGGAGAACTTCTCATCATCGGGCGATGATGTAGAGGATGAGGATTGCAATGAGGTACCTTGCAACAATAAGGTGGTGCTTCGCGGGCTCTCTGTTCCCCAAAATGTTTGCCGATCAAATTGGAAGAGGAAATCCAATGAAGAATCAGAGAACTCAGATGATTAAAAGATGACGGACACGAGGGTACTACAAGTTAAAACTACATTTAGTGGTGTGATGATTGCATCGTACAATAGTACTGTGGCTTAAAATATGTTCTTGGAGTTGAGAGTGCCGATTCATCAAAAGCACAACATTGAAATAAAGAACTTTAAGGTTAGACCACCCTTGTACAATGTATACTATTCTTTTTAATTCTTTCTACCTAAGCCCTTTTGAGGCACAAACCCTCCCTACAAGCGCGCTCGCCCAACTTTCATAAGCGTGCCTAGCCTTTAACCGCGTGGGCCCAATAGGCAGGTGCGCGCGCGGCCCACAACGGTACGTGTTAGGCATGTAACGCTGCACGCCCGGCCCCTAACGGTACGTGCCCGACCTCGATGGTACGTGCCTCGCCTTAAGGGATGTGTGCCTAGCCCTGAGTGGTACGCGTCTGGCTCTGATTAGTATGCGCCCGGCCCTGATAGGTATGCGCCCAACCTTGATGGTACGCGCATGGCCCACACTGGTACACGCCCAGCCTTGATTGGTACGCGATTTGCCCCAAATGCTGCGCGCTCGGCCCGAAGGTGCGCGCCCTGCCCTATGATGTGACGTGGAAAGCGGTCTAACGTGTTGGGACACGTTTTTACAAGGGGATGAGTTGTAAATTTGATTTAGGATTTGTAATTTTTTTATACGCAAATGTATGCCAAAAAGTGTTGTCCGTCCCGTCCGTCCGTCCGTTGTCTTTGGTCCCATGTTTGTCTATGTAGACAACCCTGTTATAGACTTTCACACCCTACTCTTCAGAAGATGGAGAATTTGCTCAACTCATTGGACATTGAGTGCGTGGATCATTTTCTTCTGAAGAAAGAGAACCGGTATAGACAAACCTTCTCTTCTTCCAGATTGGGCTCTAGTCTTGCATTGGTATGGTAGCACTCGTCTGTTCAGCAAGTAGCTTGATCAGTGCTACCATAGTCTCTTGTGCCTTGACTTTTGTGTCAAGGTGCTCCTTTTGGGATGTTCGGAGATCCCATGCAACTCATCCGAGTGAGATCTTCCTCCAATTTTCCTCCTTGCTCTGTCTCCTCCCATTTTATGATCAATCTTGGAAAGCTTCAATGTCCCTGGTGGAGTCATGTTGTCCAAAGTGGACTAACTTTGGGATGTGCCTGTACTTTAGTCAATCACCCTACCAACTTATCACAATTTTTGGTCCGGCCCGGAAAGCATAAGTGTATTGGGCAACCGGTGTACTTTCTCCGGAACTCTTTTCTAGATTTATGTACATGTAGGCATCTCACATATCTAGTAACACAACTTATGAAACAACGTAACATTTAACCACTTCAAGCAAAAGAAATGACTTAGGAAAATAAGAATGTTAAAAAAAGGTTTTCCGGGAGACCGGAGAGACCAGAGATAAGATGGAAAATTTAGGCAAGACCTAGGAATTGGGGAAGAATAGAGAAAACACAAAAGAGGACTTGCCACAAGACCGGAATAATAGAAAATAAATGATGGGACAAAAAATAGAGGCATAAGTAACAAGAATCCAAGATCTAGGACGTATGAGGTCTAAAGAGAGTCTATTGAGAGACTTTTCTTTAGACCGGAAAGAAGACAACCGGAATTCACCCCGGAAAAATGAAATTGAAAAGAGATCTAACAAACGAGGAAGGTGTACAAACAAGAAAAATCCATCAACTTGCAAGAATCACCTTGTGTACAACTCTTGCCACCTCCTTGTTGCACCCGCAACCTCCTCGAGATTGCAGGTTAGTCTCTGAATCTTCTCGCTGCGGTTGTGAATCTCCTTGTGCCGTCTCCACGCTTGGAATCTCCACCTTGTTATGTCAAAAACCTCCTCCACCACAATCTTCTCTCCAACCTTAGGTTGCATCTTAAAACCCTCCTCTCGCTCTTGCTTTTCTTGCTCCTCGTCCTCTTGCTCTTGCTCCTCTTGTTTACTTTCGTCCTCCTCCTCACGATCTCCCTCCTCGTGATCTTCTACTGGATCGAGCTCTTCTTCATGCTCCTCTACTAGACCCTTGTTTTCCGCGTCGTGCTCCTCTACTAGGTCGAGCTCTTCTTCGTGCTCCTCTTCTAGATTGAGCTCCTCTTTGTGCTCCTCTGCTGGACCCTTATTTTCTACGTCGTGCTCCTCTATTGGGTCAAGCTCCTCTTTGTGCCCTTCTGCTGGATTGAGCTCCTCTTCGTGCTCCTTTGCTAGATCGTGCTCCTCTGCTGGTCGAGCTCTTCTTTTTGCTCCTCTGCTGGTCCAAGCTCAACTTTGTGCTCCTTTGTTGGGTCGAGCTCTCGGTCGATACCGGTACCGACTAGTACCCAATTGCAATAACTACCCGTGTGTATCCAGTTGATATCTGATTTTAGACCGCGTATCGGCCTTTTTATTTACTTTTCATATTTTTTATTTATTTTTTCTTTTTTATCTTTTATTTTTGATAAAGTTAAACTCCTATTCTTTTGAATAAGAATTTAAGTTTCCAACACCAAACTAACAAAAAAAAGAACTTAAGCAATTAGAAAGAACAACTACAATTAATCTATCCCTCTAAGGAAAACTTTGACTAGTTAATCTAGCCTAAGAGGTGATTGGGATCCTTTTTCCCGGAGATCCTTCCTGGACATTTTTTTTAGGTTTTGCTGGGCAATAGCTTGGTGGTAATAAGGCCCGGTTTTATCATCACTATAACACTAATTAACTAAAATGTGCAAAGGTACTATTCAAACACTACTAAAACACATTACATAAGCTTCAAAGTCCTCCTTGTACATTACCAAAGCTCCAAAGTCTTCCTTCTGCACCACCAAAGCTCCAAAAGTTGTCCTTGTACACCTCCAAAGCTTGAAATCAGCCATTGTGCACTCAAACACTCAAACTCACTCAAGACCTCCTCCAAATAACTTAGTAACCAAACTCTACACTCACAACTCACATGAGTGGGCCCATAACTTATTGATGTTAAAAGAAGTCAAGAGATGGTTGCACAAGCAAGTGAAAGACACACAAGGTAGTACAATCAATGCTTGGATTGAGATACTGCCTTCTTTCAAAGGCCTTTACTTATACTACCAATTAGTGGCGTCTAAAGTATCTTGTAAGTGGCTTCGCAACTAACATGCAAGTCCTCCTATGCCAATTCATGGCCCCCACTTGTCTTAGGTTATCCCATGCAAGACATGTGGGTTGGTCTTACCTCTTTAACTTGCGCCATACATGTACCTCTCAAGTTCCTTTCACATTTCCTCCTTTTCTCTCCATTTATTTTTCCCTCTAAATCTACTTCAATAACTATTTATAATGTCGTTATAACTACAAGAAACTCTTAACTCCAACAACTTAGGGGTTAGTCCAACCATTTGCGTTGGCGGATGCCCTATACACAAGACAATATACTCGTTGGTCATGTTCGAAGGTTGGGCGTAAAAGCAACAATAGCTATTCACCAAGAAAACGTTGACAGTTGAAGAAGAAGAACAACGTCATTCTCCTTACCGACATCCTCAACTGATTTGAGTCGCAACTGCGTGCATAAAGACCTTTACAACACCTAGTTTCTAATACATATCTGCTGACTCTAGTTTATAAGAAGAGCATATATACCTTGAAGTAATGCTTGTTTCAATGCGCCACATTCTTTTGTAATGAAGCATCTGCTAATTGCATCGATTAGAAGTTGTAACCTCTACACGTTGTCACTCAAACTTACAAGGAATAACACTTAGTAACACATTTACAAATTTACTAACACTTTCACAACGCTCAAGCTAAGAACAAACAGACGTTGCTCAGAACGCCTATTCCCTTATAGCACTCATGCTCAGAACTCACAATAGGCACACACTTGCGTTGACACTCACACTAACAAGACATAATTCACAGCACAATACTCACAACAAAATATTAACAACGGCTTTGAAAACAAGATGATGAAAATCCATAAGAACAAAAACAAGAAGTGGAAGGAGGATGGGGGAAGAGGGGAAAGAAGCAAAGAGAAGAGTAAATGATGATCAGGGCAATCCCCCCACGGCAGTTGAGTTGCCTTCTTCATCAAGCTCTGTTCATGATGCTTTGAGTCATCATTACTATACGGTGAAGAGTTAAAGGTCTAATCAAGCATTGAATTTAATTTCAGAGTTTGGATTTGAAAATCAAAATAAATTACGGGTTGTTTAGATCAATTGACGTATAAATATTGTAAGTCCATTATGTAATAGTTTCAGACTAAATGCAATGTTTAAGTAAAAATGGACTTTAGAATGATATGAGAACTTTGAAATCCAGACTTTACTACGAGACCTAGAGCGCTCCCGATGTAATTTACGTAAAGAACTCAACATAAATTCTTTTTATATAAAAAATAGGGAGGTTCCAAACCATAATAAGTCCAAACCGGGCGAGCTCTCGATCCGAGTTATCGCGTGACCCGGGGAGGTCCTCATCTGAGTGATGTTGAAACCAAGCAAGCTTCCGATCTAAGACCGAGTGACCCGTGGAGGCCCTCATTTCGGTGACGTTGAAATCGGACGAGCTTCCGATGCAGGTTATGTTGTGATCCGGGAAGGTCCTCATCGTGGTTACATCTAGACTAGGCAAGCTCCTCATCAAGGATTTTTTTAGGGTTTAGGGTAACAAACAATAGTCACCTACATTAGCTGACCAGCTAACAAAACAACATCCCCTAAAATTTTGTACATCCAGGTTACATCCTAGACCGGGCAAGCTTCTGATCGAGAGAAAATAGACATTCATGTCATGCATCAAATTGATGTCCAATATGGAATTGAAAATATAAAAGAGAGAAAATAGGCATTCATATGTGCAATGATTTAAAGACCAATATGGAATTGAAAATTTATTCACATAATACTTGAATGTACAACAATGGGAACATTAAATAGAAAGAGTATCCATCTATATTAGATTACTTCTACATATTCAATAAACGTTCACAAGAATCTCCTAGGCTCTCAGATTCTTCCAATTCTGTCTTGATCAGGGGCTTGCCCAATTTCACAATCTAGATCGCATTCACTCTAATCTTGCAATCCCAATTGAATGCTCATACAAGCTCCAAGGCAGAGATTGCATCACTTCTACCTACTCTTACATAGTTTGTCATATTGCTATTGTTGACATAGTCTCCGTTCACACAGATCATCCATATGATGTTTCTGAAGATATTCCTTTACAGACGTAGAGGTTAGCAGCAGCAGGATGAATAGAATCAATGTTGTTGCAATGTTAGGTATAATTTTCTTTGCAGTGGGTAAGGTCATCTCTCCATCTTATGACTTTGAAAAGTAACACGCCAAGTTTCCGTTCATCAAATTTCTGCCATTTGGAATTGTCAACGAATAACACTTGGTCCTATATGCAAAACTCCTTAGACGTCCTTCTTGAGTGAGCCTTAATAAATCCTTCATGCATGAAAGGTACCTCTTCGGCGAGGAACACTTATTTTGCCCATAAACAAGGAGTTTTTTCCCCTCTATCTTCGGGAAGGATTACTTGAAGAATCTTTCTTAGGCACTTGGCTTCCATGGACGACCATATACCCAAACGGAAGGACCTTTGAAGGATTTTGAAAAATTCTACAAGACCATGCTAAACTATAATGATCCTTGGATCAAAGCGTTGTGGTTTGTGATTGTGGTATGGCTCAAAACCAAGCAATCCGTTGACAAACAATTCAACAACTTTCTTTGAGTAGTCACAAAGCCGATGTAAACATAACAAAAGAAAAAATGTTATACACAACAGACAAGGTATTGTACAAAAGTACTGGGGGAATCATAACAAAACAATTGTGACATGGCGCTCCCAACAGCATAAAAGAGCGTTACAAGCCATGCAGATATTCAAAACCGGCGTGGTCAAATAAATATACATTAGACCTCTTCTGTTCACGACGGAGAAGATTGAGGTGAAATAAATCTACGAGCTTCTTGATCTTACAATTGAGAGCATCCTTTTACTATATATTCACCTACTTTAGAGCGTCTAAGAACAAAACCATCTGTTGATCCAAGAAGAGGACTGGCTTGCACATATTCAGGTACACAACAATGTGATGCTATCATACTTGACAACCATGGACGCAAGGTGTGGCGGAGGAAGTTGGCATCCATATCACCAATCGACGGAGGAGAGTTAATAGCATTGAACTCCACATTGAGGATATTCTTATCTGACCATTGTCAATGAGCAACGTCAGGCTAGGATCAACAATCTCATGGTCCCTTGCGAGTTTAGAGAGGTCCTTCAGCATGTACCTTTTGATAGGATGGTCCTTTCTAGGATATTTCGACTTCGTCGTATAATCTTATAACAGGACCTTAAGCTAATCTTGCATCAGTTTAGTATCATGTAGAAGTGCTTGAACCATATTTTCCACATTGCCGGACATCGCACAACTCCATATGACAACATTAGCTTTATTGTACAACCACTCAAGAAAACAACTGCCGTCGATTCTAGGCGCGCAGATGCGATTGAAGCGAGGCATGTGAACTAGAAATCCATTTAAGTCCTTGATGACAATATACCTCAATACCTTTACCAAGGATTTTTGAGGTGCTCATGGCTCAATTGCTTGAAGTTGTCCAGCTGAAACGAGAACCATAATCAAAAAGTGAGCAATACTTTTGCAAGAAAAACATGCAAATGGGCTTTTGAGGAGGGCATCTCTAATAGGACATCGAGTGCACTCTTGATCTCTACCGAGAGACGAGGCGCACCTTCGATTACCGCGTGTAAACTTATGTTCAACTAATGACGCCAAATTGGGACACTTGCTAGACGAAGGATGCTTTGAGATGCTTCTGCTTCTCGTCAAGGTTGCGACAAGCTCCGACACGCTTCCACTGGGAGCAACGGCTTCGAGAATTGTTTTTGCATCTGCACTAGTGGATCCTACATGACTAACTGTAGATCAGGTCCGATGAATTTACAACTAAGAAGAAAATTTTTGAAAAACCTCTGGAAAGCGATATCTACTTGGGCAAAGGGGGCTTTCACAAGCAAGTGAGGACCACGTCAAAGAAGACGTGACATTAGGTAGAACCAATACCTCAAACTCTCATTTCCCTCTCATTGATCAAACGGGATATGAATTGGCTCCTTGGGTGGAAATTCAGGCCTATTATACCACCTCTCTTTTGCCTCCAGTACCTCCCGTTCCTATTCCTACACTTTCTACATTCTATCTTCTATTGTCTCCCTCCTTGCTTTGCCTTGCCCAACTTCGCCAATTCGCATTCCATGCCTTGAAAACATATTGACAAGCATATCTTCCACAAAATGAGAGGGTGTCTTGCGTAGGTACAGAAGATGGAGATACATTGCAAGGGTTGGAGGCAATTGGCTCCACAAAAGACATACATTTAGTGGATGGGCATACTGAAGGCGACTATTATACTCCAAGTCCACAAGATCTCGATCCAAAAGATCCGATGCGAACCCGATCTAATCTTGGAGATCGAGGGAGTGCTCGGTCTAGGTTGGGTGATTAGGTACGCACTAGATCTAAACTACGACAATGAGGGCACACGCGGTCTTGACGGCGAGACAGAAAGCGCACCCAATTTGGTGAAAGAGATTGAGGGCATACTTGATCGCAATATTGCAAGAATAAAGTATATCCAAACTGAGACATTACAAGAGAAGTAGACGTTGTAGCAGACAGAGATTGTGTATTCAGAATGAAGGGGTGGACTGTACCAAATTTGAGGACGGAAATCCACTCATGCTATAGGCACCAACACTACATGATGCTTGCAAGGAAGAGGACTACTCAAGATTAAAACACTACCAAAGATGTCCTACCATGCATTGCATTAGTTTGGTACAACGTCTATTTTTACAATGTTTAAGCCCATGGAAAAACAATAGTCGTTGGATGATACGTTGCCACCAATGTAAGTGTTGTCTGCTCCAAGATACAATTGTCGCTTGGTTTCATAAAATAGAGCAATGGCTTTGGCATTGGTCTCGGACTGTGAGCGCTAAGTGAGGTTTGCTTCATCGGCGGGCCGATTCACATCAGGTCTAGATAGCCTAGGGTTTGGAGTGCTCATTGAGGTGCTTATTCTATTTGAACCACTGTCGTTGTTGTCCTCTAACTGGGTGCCCTCTTAATTAGCCTTCGTTTGTGATTCCCCTCCCTTGCTGACGTCCTCTCTGTCCTCAGCGTCCCAAATGTGGTTGGCTTCCATATAGTCGTCCTTTCCGTCGTTCTCAAGGTCACAGTGGTCAGTGCCATTGTCTTTTTCCGAGGATTCCGAGGGCGACTTCTCTTTCTCTCGTGCATTCAAGATGCTCTATCTTCTCATTGGTTGTTTGTTGGAGTTAGGTACGCGTGCTACGATCAAGGACTTTTTTCTTGATTTTTTTGCCTTGGACAGCCTCTTCTTGTCGGCGGAGCCACAAGCGGGGAAATGGCTAGAACCTAACGAGCATCCCAAAATTTCTTCGCGTTCTTAGCAGCAAAGACTTTATTGAGTGTTGAGAACACAAACTCCACGACTCTAGCTCCTTTGATGTGCAAAATAGGCCCGTGTCAAATGTAAGGTACATGAACAACGCCAATAAAGATTTCAATAGCAATAAAGATAATGGAAATGATGACATCAATCTTACCAACGATATCCTGGTAATCACAAAGCCAGCTCCATTGTTGATAATAACAATGTTGCGACGGCAATGTACACCAATCAATATGTCCACCGCGTTAACATTGAAATTCACACATCCGATCTGATTACACAGCAGCGGACTACTGTCAAACTCCTTTGCATTCAACACACAAAGAAATCGTACATAGGGCCCGGAGTAGTCTCGGAAGCTAGCCTCTACTGCTTTTTCTTGGGTCTTCCCAAATATGAAGTTGAAGTACATGGGTAAGGTTGGCTCAATCGATAGCGGTTTCGCAAATTGCTCGGCCGGAAAAGTGAGGTAAACCGTGGACGTGTAATCCAAAAGAGGGCCTTAAAGAAAATTTTGATCTTTATTATTGAGCAAGTTTACCAAGACAACCAACCTAGCATGATTAGTAATAAACACACCTGGACTCTGCGCTCTTCTAAAATTCTCTATATTCCTGTTGTCCGTTGCCGTGAAGCATTTGACCATCTCTTGCTTCAAGATGGCTGGTTGTCTCGATCCGTGCTGCCCTTGGTTGACAAAGCAGTAAATGCAGAGCTGCTTCAAATTCTTTGCGTTGAAGTTCCTGAGGTTCTCCTCTATTAAGATTGTCTTTAAATCACGATTTTTCTTGTCCACCAACCTGACTCGATAGTAGTCTTTGATGCGCTCTTCAGGTTCTTGTCTGGACGCACCTTGACTACCAACATTATCCTTCTCACTGTCCCTGAGCTGTTGGAAAATATTCTTCAGCAAGGGTGCAATGTCCTTTGTCTTATGAAACGGGTTCAGATTGTGAGTCCATTTTTAGAAGAATACTAGTCCACCCTTTTCTTGACTCAGTCTGTTATACTAGCTCAAAAGTACATCCATGTAATCTTGTAGATAGCAGCAAGTATCTGGTACCCCTTTATCCTATATGGTTCTTCTACCGTCTTTTGTGGATGCGGCTTCTCGTCAAAGTCGTGCATGAGCTTGTTCTTCAACACTCTCTGCCTCTTCTTAATGAAGTAGAGGTTCTTTGGACTCTTCAGAACAATAGGCTTCTTTTGTTCCTTCAATGATTTCACGGAAATTACTTTTTGCATCTCCATGCTGGCCATCTTTTGACACTTCTCATTTGTCAATCTATACAGATCCTATAGATCGAACTTTGCTAGCGCCCGAGACTCCCTCTTCTTTGCCAACATTGAAGTAGGAGTCTTTGATGTCAAAGCTAATCCGTTGTCGTCATCGTCATCGACACTCAAAGAAAGGACTCCAACAAAATTGCTCCATGGATTGGGAAGTAGTCCACCAATGTACAACTCCTCAATTTGGACCCATTGTTGAGATAGAGAATTTGGAACGTACAACAACGGGAATTTTGGCGCTCCACTGCTTTTATTGAGATCTAGAGTGTCTGATTTGTTTTCTCGTAAACATGCCTTGGGCTTCTCAACAAACGCCTGAAAAGATGAAAAGCACTAAGTACATTCAATTTGAAGGAGAAGATCAGATGAGCACCTAATCTTGAAGTAAAGCAAAATAATTAATTAAAAGATTTGGTAAACTAAATGGAAAAGATGAATCTCCAATGTCTGAATCTAAAAGTACGACTTTCATTGAATTTCTTGGTGTTCAAGGCACCATTCTGTTCGGGCAACGGGTTGCCCAACTTGTTCTAGCATCTCCGAGTTGTTTGCATCTAAATAAAATAATTTCCCTCCTTTCGATTACCAGCAAGGTCTTGGTTTAAGAACTTGCTGAAGTACGTAAGCTAGTTGAACAACTCCTTTATGGTCCACAAGATTGTGACAATGTACTTACGCGCATTGGTGGGGTTGGGCTGATTGAAGCTACCTTCTGATTGAAGCTACCTTCTGCAAGAAGCTGTTTGTGAGCTGTGATACCATATTCACCTCCAATAATATAGAAGTGTGTATTATTATTGATATCATCCCGTCTTGGTTATTCTTCACAAAATTCCACAGCTCCGACTTCCGTTTCGGGGTCATCAATTGATGTTGGAGGTCCCCGAATCGGCATCACGAAGACATGTTGCAGCGCCACGTTGAAGGAAGGAATTGTCTTCTTTTGCGTAACTAAAGCTTCGACTCGCGACAATAAAAGAGGACACTACACAATTGTCGGTGCCGGCGCATTCTGCACATTATCAATGCTGACAAGGAGGTCCAGTTCATTTGGTTCGTCCTTAATCTTACAAGGGCACTAGCCAAATATGTGTAGCGAGGCAAACTCCGTCTCAAAAAATCACGCAATTATAGGAGCTCTTATGTAGAGTATCTTGCAAATGTAGAGTGGATAAGATTCACTACTTTGGCCAATGTCAAACCCATGGCGGTTTTGGCTTCAGGTTTCTTCCTCGTCGGCTTTTTCTTGATTGGTTCCTTGCCACAACCGGACCACCACTCGTTGCAGCTCTCTTTTGCTTTGGTGGGGTGATCAGAGGCCGCCGCTGGCGTACCTTACTAGCGATTCTTGCAACGACACCCGCCATCAACTTAGCCTAGATATCATACAAGTTATTTGAGTTGACACTATTTTCATTGAGAAAGAACCCCAATTGCTCCACATTTTTGCAAAGCAAATAATTCAATCGTGCGGTGGGTAGAACTACACCAAATATTTTAGTTGCCTTTGCCAACGTTACAAATTTAGTGACAATTGTAAGGACATGAGCTTCCGATCAAATTTTGTATAGTCCCAGAACCTTACACTTAGTGGTCGATTGTAAACATGGCCGCCCGTTTGGATGTTTTTTGTCTTCAATCAGGATGACCGGTGGGGCAAACGTTCTTCCATAAGCCACTTCCATCCTCAACTCTAGACCCCATTCCTTGATCATGTTGGCATGGTAAATGGCGATAGGCTAGGATCAAGGTCTCCCTTATATGGCATTGTGAGCAATCTGCAGTTGATCTCAGGTTTAAGCGTCACTGGGAGCAACTCCTTCCGCACATTCCTTAATGCTTCTCAGTTGGCTCTACAAAAATAAACAAAGACCAGGGCAAGTTAGAACATGTCACTTGATTCTGAAACTACAATTTGAAATTGCAATTTGGGCCAGAGAATGAGAGGACATCCAATCACAAACAAGACAGTAGGGTAGCCCCGATCAAATCAAGGACCGAGTGTGCTCCCGATTATCATGAGCAGATTGGGCGCGCTCATAATCTCTACAGTAAATTAAGCAAACACCTGTTCTTTAATTAGATATCTAGGGAACTGTTGATCTCGTAGGCAATCGGGTGCATTTTGGATCATCACTAGGAGATCAAGATAGCGAATGATGTCAAATGGGGGATCAAGTGCGCTGCCAATCTCAACTAAGAGATTGGGCGTTCTCTCAATCATCACATGAAGATTGGGATTGCACACGATGTCAAATGGGGAATCGGGTGTGCTTCCAGTCTCAATTAAGAGATTGGGCTCGCTTACGATCCTCAGAAGGAGATTTGGGAGGCTCCTAAGCTTTACGAGGAGATGTGGAGCGCTTTCGACCTCCACTGAGGAATCATGCACGCTTTCAATGTTTCTTATGAGATCCTGGGCGCAAACAATCACTACAGAGATTGAGCGCGCTCCCAAACTTGACTGGGAGATTGGAAGAGCACCTTCATGTTGATTGGGGGATTGGGTGCGTTGTTGATCTCTTAGCGGATATCGTATGAGCTCTCGATCTCGACTAGGAGATCGGGCGAGTACCCAATCTCAATTGAGACATCGGGTGCGCGCCCAATGTCAACTAAGTTTTGGCCGTACATACAGTCATCTAACATACGGATTTACGTATAAGAAAGTCAATGAACAATTCAAATATGAAAGAACAAAGATATACTTATTGGTTCAGCCACTCCGGCGTTGGATTCAAATCACTGATCACCACTGCCATGCTCGCCGATTATATGCGTTGCGGAGTTTAAACCTTGTTCAAATGGTTGTCTCAACACCGATCATTCTAGACCCAAATCACAAGCCCAAAACACCAAACTTTAAAACCATTTATAGATTTGAACAAGGAGAAACCTAAGCGATTATCTAAGAATAAACTTAGAGAAACCTGAAAGCAGTTCACTTCATTCCCACTAGTCAACTAACAAAGTATTGACCAAAATTTGAAATTTCAACACACCATCTGAGCATATCAAGACGGCTTGCAAATTTGTTGCATACAAACCATTTATTAATTAATAACTGGGAGAAACCAAGGCGATTTCCTTAAAATGAACTGAGTGAAACCTAGAAGCAATTCACTTAATTCTAACTAGCCAACTAACATAGTTCTGAAAGAGGAATGGAAAATTCAACATACCGTCTTAAAAAGTTTGGAAGGCATTCACTACATACTAGCAACAAGAACATCACAGTGCTCACCTAAAGCATATTGATGATCATAGAAGATCGCACTTGATCGCTCGTCCTCCCTTCCATACACATTTTTTTGTTGCGCCTTTTTGATGCAACTTGTGGTTGTTCTTCCTCTCCTTCCAAACGCTCTCTAGTTACAACGTAAGCAAGCACAAAGATGACAATGAAAAATACAACAAAGGAAAACACATCAACAAACACTGAAAAGAAGAAATACAAAACAGTGAATATAATTAAAAAAAAAAACCAAAGAGAATGATCGTGGTGAACACGGCAAATGCGAAGAAAATGACAGCAAAAAACAACTATGACGGCGAGAAACAACTATGGCAAAGTGAAAGGGAGGCTATGGCAAGCTCTAGCAAGGGAGGAGAAAGAAAGAACGAGGACAGGGAAGAGGAAAGTGAGCGTGGCAAGTGGGAGGGAGGGTACACTAGCATTTGATCGTTGTTGGATGAAGTTGACGACGTGCGCTTCCTAATGATAATCAGATATTTATGGCAATGAGAAGTACTCTCTCAAATGATGAGCCAATGATGAATTCAATGGGCTTAAATATAACTAGATACTCATGACATTACCTCAAATCCATAATCTGGAATTCGTCTACACCAGATCAAAGACCTTAAACCTTAGAGCTCGCCATACAGACCATGCATTATTTTATTTCTTTTGATTTTTGGTGGAAATGAATCAAAACATGTGCTTTACGCATTGACACTAGCAAAGGGTTTATTTGTCAACAATCCGATTTCTTTTTTTCAAGGACATTGACTTAATCAATGATATTTTTATTTTAGTATTCCAAGGCCGAGTCAGTTCGGATATATCCAACCGATTTTTATCCCATTACACCTGGCTAATACTCAACATTCAATATATGTACCCTTAGCGGTGTTTGATTTTTTTGTTAATTTTACAACCAAAGGCATTCTTTACTTACAAACACAAGGTTTTTTTATCAACTCCTAAAGGCCCAAGGTATTTTCTCACCAAAAACACTTCAAAATTGTTGATTCCAGTGCAATGAGTAAGATAGGAAATAAAACTTTGACTTCAAGAATTCAATACCAAGTGCACTACTCAAGGTCTAAATCTTTACCATTGTGTTAAGCATAATCATAGTTCCCTATTCACCACATTTTAGAGGTATAGAAGGAGTGTAGCATATTCAAAACAAGTATGCAAGGAGTTAATTCATGATTTATTTCTTTGAGAATTTGATATGTTTTAGAATGATAATCTAAACAAATAATAAGTAGGTTAACACCACATATTGTTGTAGAAAAATAAAAAATAAAAAATAGGAAGATCTCTAAGTTTAATGTAAAAAAGATGAAGTTTTTTTCCTCACTTGCTCAAATTGTCTAAAAAATGTTTGACTTGAGATAAAATGTTTTATTACACTTAAGACAAGAATTTTTTTTGACATTTTCTAAGAAGGTAATATTTTCTACATATATGGAAAATCTCAATGTCAATAGAGATTCCTAAAAAAAAATTGGAGCTACCAAGAGTCCCAATTTTTAACTTTGAGTGCTACTAACTTTCAAACCATGAACCCAAAAAAATTAAATATATATATATATAAATATATATAAATATGGAGCTCCTATTAGAAATAGTGAAATATAAAATCCTTTTAAAAAATAAAAATAAATCCAATTTAAAGAACCTACCCGAAATCAAAATTGTATCTACAAGGGAAAGAAGGGCTTTTAGGGGTTACTAACTTTCAAACCATGAATCCAAAGATAATAAAAAAAGGTACCATTATGAAGCGGTGTAGGAGTCTAAATCTCTCAATTGGTTTCCGCTACCAAAAAAAATAGTTGAAATAGGATTTTTAGTCTTGATCAACTAGAAAAGTAGTTAGTGTTATATGGAATTAGATTAGATAGCGGATAGTGAAAATAGGGAAATGCTTAAGTAGAAAATTAGATTTATAGTGGTGATAAAATCGGGTCTTAAAACCACTAATTTAGTCTCAGAAAACAATTTCAAAGAGTCCCGGAAGAAATTTTGGGATGTAATTCTAAAATCACCACTTAACCTAAATTAATTAGTTAAGTTTAGAAGGTAGTTAGCGTAATAGGGAAGTAATTTAGTTCCTTTCTTTTGTTGTTGTAGACACAAATTCTTGTTTGAAAGAATAAGAATTTAGTTATATGAGACAAAAATAAAAGAAATGAAAAAAATATTTCAAAAATATTTTAAAAAAAAACAAAAACAAAATATTTTAAAAAAAATCAAATAAAAAAATATATACTCGGGTATCTACCCGAGTATGAACTAGCCCGGGTATCAACCCGAATGTAGGTTGATATCCGATTATCCGGGTATTATCCGGGCAGCAGCCGACATTCGTCCAACTGCCCTCCAAGTCCTCTCTCCCCGACCCCCTCTCTAGAACTCTTCCCCTCTCCAAAACTATCCTCCCCCTCTCTCTAGCAACCTCCTCCCTCCTTCTCTAATTTCCCTCCCCCTTCAAATTCTCCCCTCTATCTCCCTCTCTAGTTCTCTCTCTCTCATAGTATCTCCCTCTCTCTCTGTTTGAGTCGTTTTTTGGAGTTGGGGTTTTGCAGAAGAGGAGGAGGAGGTGCAACAAGGTGGTTTTCAAGGAAGAGGAAGAAGAGGTGGTTTTCATGGAAGAGGAAGAAGAGGTGGTTTTCAAGGAAGAAGAAGAAGAGGTGGTGCAACTCCAAGGAGGGAGAAGAAGAATCTAGGCTTTTGGAGGAGATTGGTGGTGCAACTAGGGTTTGGAGCAAGAAGAAGTTCTTGAAGGAGATTTTCAAGGTGGTTTGGGAGATTTTTTGGAGGCTTTCTCAAGTGTCTTGGAGATTGTGGAAGATGTGCGCTCAACCTAGGGTTTGGTGGTGAAGGAGGTTCGTAGCCGCAACAAGAAGATCAAAGAGACAAAAGTTTATGGAGGTTGCAGGTGCAACAAGGAGTTGGAAAACAAAGGTGATTCTTGCCTATGTTGGGTTTCTCTTGTTTATGTAAACTTCTTTGTTAGTAAGTCTTTTTCTCTCTTTCTATCGGGGTAAACTCCAATAACATCCTCTTAGAGAAAAAGTCCCCCAATAGACTTTATCTAGACCATTTTATTACTTCTTATACGTGTGAGTCTACGTTGGTGTCATATTATTTGTTTTCTATTATCTTAGCCTTGTGGCAAGTCATTCCTATGGGTTTTCATCATCCTCCTATCGTCTCTAGGTCTTGTCCAAATTTTCTATCCTTTTCCCGGTCTTCCTATTCAACCTGGAAATTCTCTTTCTAAGTCTTGTTCTCCCAGATTCTCTCCTTGTAATAATCAATGGTGATATTGTTTTGTTAGTGTGTTGTTAGATACGTGAGATACCTACATCCATGTATTCAAGCAAAATGTTCCAAAGTAGTACACTAGTTGACTGGTAGACTTGTGTTTCCGGGTCGGATCGAAGATTGTGATAAGTTGATAATGAAACTGGTGTAAATACAAAGGACATCCGCGAGTAAGTCCATCCTGGACAACATGACTCCACCAATAATACAGACGCTTTTCAAGATTGACTCAAACAAGTGGAAAGGACTTGCGAAAGGAGAATACTTTTGAAGAATGTGATTGAGTTTTTATACTTAATCTTCCGGTCAATCCTTCCATGGATTTATTGGGAGATAATTCCACTCTTCCGGATGGGTCTTCCGGTTGAGCCTTTGTTATATGTTATGTGTTATTGTTGATTTATCCCACCGGTTGATGGAATGTTGTTAAAGTGGCTAGATTTAAACACTAGGGTGAGAGTAGTGATGTTGATGGGGTTCCATTGCACACCCGGTCACTACCACTTGGGTGGTTTCTCCAGCTACTTATTTTTGTTAGAAGAAGGTTCACCGGCCTCGGACCGGGAGTCTTCTGGTTTACAGTATTACTGATAATCCGCTGGAGACTAGCCTACTCTTGATTTTAGGATCCAGATGCCATTTTGTCCTTTTGTGGATCTACTTTTGGATGGTAGCTATTGACTTTAGTGCACTCTCTAGATGCCATTTCCACCTTTTCGGGATATAGTTTGGAGGATAGCTATAAACTCTAGTGCACGCTTTAGATGCCATTTCTATCTTTTGGGGATTTAGTTTTTGAGGGTAGCTAGTAGCCTTTGTGTACTTAAAATGCCTTGGGCTCTTGTGTTAAGTACTCTTCTCTTTGTTGATTTGCTCGTATCTTGCCTTCATTGCTTGTTTCTGGAGTCTTTGTTGAGCTTGTGTAAGTAGACCAGGAGAGAGTTGAGTCCTCCTAGTGTGTTTTTGCTAGGTGTGCAAGGTTTTGACTTGTTGTGTGCTATGTGATTAAATGTAGAGACTTCCCGAGGGTGTTGGATATCCAGGTTAGATAGGTGGAGTAAGATCCGGGATCTATACTCCAGACCCTTCATCGGTGGGACCGGGAAGAGTTGCTTTACCGGATGGGATCCGTGGTACCCATGGCTATTCATGATAGCCTCTCTTAAGTGGGAAGTGTTGGATTGGTGGGGATGAGGGGTGATATCCCCCCTCTTGGTACACCGGGAGAGATCCCGGCTAAGCCTGAGCCCGGGGAATTCCGAGGTTTCCAGCTTTGCAGTGGACAAGTTCTGACGATCCCTGTGGAAGGTTGTCTAGCTCATATGATTTGTTTAGTACTAACTTGTTGTGAGTCTTGTATCTTCTTGGTTTGATTCATTGGCTGTGGTTGTAGTTGGAACTCGAGCTTCCGCGACCGGTTGACCAAGACAAGTTGTGAAGACCGATAAACCGTCTGCGACCTTTTCAACTCTTTTAAGATATAGGGTGAGATTGTGGATATTGTGGCCTCTGGACTGCAAGAACGGAGGGCAGTGACTTTCCGGGCACTCTAAAAACTTCCTGGAAAACTACTCTTACTCTCAATAGAGTTTAACTGAAACACTTGTGGTTACTTGTCACTGGTTATTAAGGTACTAGGGAAGCCATCCTATGGGATGTGTTGAGGTATTAAGTGTGAAGTATTGTTAAGATATAAAGAGTTTGATGCACGATAAACATCCTTGGAAACAATTTGGTTAGGTGGGCTCGCTTAAGGTTAATTTTGGTTAATTTTAATAATCACGAACCACTAAACTACGACAAGCGGTTACTTAGTACAATCAAGGAATATGGTTTCAATTGAAAATGATTTTTTTTTTCAAATTTTAGGTACATGCCCAAAATTGAAATTGTCCACAATAGGGACAATATGTGCTTTGGGGGTTACACTATACTAGTTGATTATGTTTTATCCTTCAGAACTATTTTTTCTTTGTCATGTTCAGGGTCAAATAAAGAAGATGTTAGTTATCGTATAGATCTTCCATGATTTATGCTTTTGAGAGCGACGTGACTACTCTCTTTGAGCCGGAAGTCATGATGATTTTTGCTCCCGCCAACATTGATGTTCAATTCAAGATTCAGATTTCCGCACTATTTATCAAAGAGTAGGTTGCTGTCATTTTGAGTTAGCGGTTCTTATATGGTTGCAGTTTGTGAGCAAGTTCTAAGTTGTGTGTTAGATATTGTGCACGCTGTTGGTATTGCATGTGGTGAGATTGAGCGCGGAAGTTGGTGATTGTGAAGTGCCTGAGCAAAGAGTTCATAGACTAAAGACCATGAGCGTGGTAGTCGGTGAGTGTAGAGCACTAAAGTGGAGAGATTGCTCTCGTCATTCTTTGCTGCTATAGTTGGTTGTGGATGATTGCTTTTGTCATTCTTTACTGGTGAAGTTGGTCGCTTCATATTGTAGCATCCAGCTCTGTTTCAAAAGAATAAGGCCTTACTTGCTTCAGGATTCAAGGTATGGTCCTTTTTTTGCACTCGACCCTCGTCATGCATTAAATTCGTGGAGGTATCTTAGATTATCTCCATTAGATCTTCTTGTTCAATCTCTTTTTAATCAGTCTTCCCAATCAATCTTGTGCGGGAGCAAACCGTATGACTGACGGGTTTGTCCATAGTCGTATATAACATGGATTTAGTTCGTAACCATAGATTCATAACTGTATAGCAAATCATCTTTAGGTGTTGGAGGAATTCTAAAATCAAGCGCGCACCCAATCTAGCAATGGAGAGGAGTCAAACTTCAAATCTATTGTGGGAAATCGGGCACGCTCCCGATCTCATGTGGGTGATTGAGTGCACTTCCAATCTCTTCTAGGAGATTGGGTGCGCTCTCGATCTCGTATAGAGGATTGAGTACGCTCCCGTTCTCTTGTGGGCGATCGGGTATGCTCATGAATGCGTTTTGGGGATGGGATGCCTTCTCAATCTCCCAATGGTGATTGAGTGCGCTCGCAATCGCGATTGGGGGATCGCATGCGCTTCTGTTCTAGTGGTGATTTGGTGCGCTCTCCATCTGCCCGTGATAATTAGGTGCGTTCCCAACCTCCGGTGCTCTTTCGATACGCTCGCAATCTTTGAGTAGTGGATGGATGCGCTTTCGATCTCTCGGTGGTCATCGGGTGTGCTCCTTATCTTTCAGCGTTGATTTGAACTCATATTTTCTTGACCTCTTATTCTTGTCATTGCGTAGGGATAATCAAATCATGCGGAAGTGTTTGTACGAGGAGATTGTGATCTATGACTACTTCACCTACAACATCATTGATTTCACAAATCTTCTCCTTCGGCCGCGCTTTGAATTTGTTCTGGATAAAGCACTCCCCTTTTTCTACCTCTGCCATGGTGTGTTGCAACAAGGCGTTGTCATTGGAGCTATTCCGAGTGGTGACTAGTTTTGTGTCGACATTCATCTTCACCTTGTTGTTCTGATGCTAATTAGCGTATCTGTGATTATCCTAGAGGCCCGTTATCTTTTCATGCATGTGCTAAAGGACGACATCTCCGTCTTGGTTGAATTCTATTGGTAGTTGAATCCTTTGGATGGCAGAGTATTTAGTGCATCCAATGGAGAATGTTCCTATTGATCTACACGGAGATCCTTCTTCTAAATCCCAAATCTCTCTTCCTATCTTACCTCAGATCAAGTGGGTGGATAAGGTGGTACAACGCTATAACAGCGACGGTATTAACCCGACGATATTAACCCCACGGCCAGTGGTCGGGTTAACTACTCCCTAGCTACTGAGCCATTCCAGTATATTTCCCTAGGGGAGGGGAACTTTGGCGTTGCAGTGCTGGACATTTTCATTAGGGATCGTAGAGACATCATGAATCATCAGAGGTGGCCAATTCCGGAGTGTTGATTCGAAGGTGGGCGCGGTCTAAGTAAGACACTCGATCACTTCATTTGTCTTTCGAAACCAGCAAACCCGAATGCACACCTCGGTGGTCACCCGAAAGGACCATACCGATTTATCCGTCGCCGAAAGAGAACTGACGAGAAGCTTGCCGCGTACTCTAAGAAGAGTATGCCGAAAGCGATTTAAGCGGTCATTTTGGAGTCATATTGCCCAACGCAATGCATCCGCCTAATCTGACCTGTCAATACCCTTCTAAACCGGCAGAAGTCATAGATAAAGAGTTACGCCGATTGACAAGATTATGCTAGATCTGTTGGAGGTCAACTCTATTACTTGGATCACACTCGAAAAAGACAGTATGTAACATTGTTTGGTCGAAATGTCTGCGCAACGGCATGGTATAGAATTCACGGCATTGCAAAGTTGACATTTCACAAATATATTGACCAATATCAACTAGGCATCATCTCACCAACACACCGGAACATAGGCGTCAAACATCCCCTCCTTGGTAACGTGCTGGCAACGAATTCAATTACAACAATCATCAATGAGAACGCTGATCAAATGCCTCATTAGATGTGATCGACTGTGCCAGGGCGGATGGACACACTCAAGTTTGTGCCGTCTAGCCATAGTTGGAAGAAGATCCGGGCCGACGCCAACGAGGTATTGCATTGAGTTCACGCTACACTTTTTAGCAAGACCAAGAGAGATTGGGTGTTATGTCTCAAGGCATTATTAAATTATCATTTTCTTAACTTTTGCAGTGTATGATGGCTTCATAGATTTGCACAATTAGAAATGCTCGGGTTGCCAATGTTTTCGATTAATAAATACTCAACATTGCTGCAGACAAATTCGGAGTTGGGGTTGCCCCTGCTATCGCAGTCAGCTTTTAGTAGTATGAAGAGCAATCTCTTCATCAATATTGCGGTAAAGTCGGATGGTAGTTTTTTTGCAAAGTGCACCGTCTGCGACACTTTACAGTAGTTTATTAATAAGTCAGTGAAGGGCTATGCGAAATATGTTTCTTTTGTGAAACAACAAACTCAGCACCTGAGCTATTTCTAGGGATCCAAGCATCGTGTTTCTCCCCAACTTCATCAAGTGTAGACAACATCCCTGGAGACGGGTCTGACTAGGAGTATCTTCCACACCTATTTATGAGGCTAGTGAAAAGTAAAAGCTAATAAGCCCTCGTTGGAAGCTGAAGCTAATGACGATGAAGATAATCTAGACTTTGGCCAAGAAATAAGGGTTCGGTGAAGGCATGCTAATGCTGATATTGGTAAAAAGGGTGTACCATCCGTAGCACATATTGGTCCTGGACCCTCTAAAGAAGGTATGTTTTTAGTCACATCAACTTCCATTGCCTTCTTTGAGTGGAGTTTATATCACCTAATCAAAAGATTCTCCAATATTCTAGTCCTTTATCGATGCTTGCAACGTTGCTTTTGTGGAAATAAACATTAAGGACCTACTTTGCCTATAGCCCCTCAATCATCAAAGGTAAGGAAACTAAGGTACATTGTTGTCCTAGACTGAATAATGGTGCAAATCTACCTTTAGATTTGACTCTGTTTCCTTTCGAAAATGGTTGGCAAATAAGACTAATTTTACGATATGGAGCTACGCCACATAGAAAAACTTTGATACAATGTTAAAAGAGGCTCTAGTTGGTTCCCTTCTTAATCCAAATGTCCTTATAGATATGACACGTTTTTATGTTGTGTAGTCTACCTTTCCTAGAAATGAGGACAATGCAAGCAAGAAGTACATAATAAAAGATGTCTCTAAATTCAAACAATGTCTTGCGCACGTAGACCTTGATCTAAAGTTGCTCATGGATGACAACATAGAGAAGAACCTCCTCCATGGAGAATTCAATGGTTTACATCCTTCTCCGTGGATAGGTGAAATGCAGGAAAAGTTCCTCATGATCATTGTGCTTCCATGGCTACAGAATGTATTTGTCTAAAATCACCATGTAGTCGACTTTGTTTGGAACCATCCCCATTTCAAATGTCAAGGTGGTAGTGAATTTAGGAAGAGTGCGGTGGCTTCAAATATCCTAATAGGATGATCATGAAACTAGGTTTCCAAGTGCCAAAAAATTTGTTGACTATTCACTCTCATTGGTGATGTATGAAAAAATTCAATATAAACCTATTGGTTGCACGTCTACCACATGTTATATCTTTTGATGTTGTAGCCACCATCATTTTATTTTTGTTCTCAATTGCTCGCTCCAATCATCAACTACACGCATTGTTTTTTAACCTCCTCTCATGTTTTGTACATCATCAGAAAATTTGTTGATGTTGTTTATAACTTCACTCTTTTGCTATGTTCACGAAAAGCCAACGACTCAAAAAAAGTTGTTATCTTGTGTGTGTGAACGTTGTATTATTTTGAGCTATAAAATAACTGCACCCCAAGATCCTTGAATAAGAACATCATTGTAGTTTGCTCCGGCCACCTAGAGTTCTTCAAAACTCTTATGAGGTCCTTCCATGTGGGTATATGGTTGTCCAAGCTTCCCTTGCACATGAAGAGGGTTCTTAAAGTCCTCCCCAAAGATATTAGGCGACAACTTCTAATGGTTTATGGACAAGAGAAGTGCTAAGACAACTATTTTATCATTCTTGCGACAAGTTTCTCTCGAGACTCTCAGAAGATTGGAAGACAAAGCAATTTTGCCTTCCGGACAAAGTCTCCATGGCTGATGACCAGCCAATGCGGCATGTCTTTAATGTAGACTTGGCTAGTTACTTCCCAAAGCCATTGCTTGGTGAAACGGCCTTATGCAGTGCATCCAACATTATAGCTTACATTGCAACACCATTGCTTTGATTCATCCTTCCGCTGCAATCTTATGCCTTGGTGAAAGGGTATGTGTCTGGACATTAGAAGGATAGAAAGTTTAGACAAAGATTGCTTAAATCATAGGCACATCAAGCAAGTCGTACGGAGTACGTAGTTGATTTCCTACATTGGATGGTTAGTCACACCATTTTTTTAGTTACTAGTTTTATTTTGTTTATTCTATGAATAAATTTTCAATGATTATTACTCAAATAATTTGAGCCTTTTTGAATGTATGCTAGTTTCATACGTGCAATACAAATTTCTCAAGGATCTCTAGATTAGGAGATCGCTCAATGTATCTTGGATCAAGGAGTCCCTATATATGACTAAGTTTGGAAAATCTCTCTATGTTACTTGGATAAGGAGATCCACCAATGTAACTTAAATTAGTCCATATTTGAATCACCTCATTTAATATAAGTTCTTAAACAATAATTCTTTTCGTAATTTGTGCTTTGAACAGTACAGTTTTTACTAAATCGTAGGCTCCATCCTTCAATAACTGAAATATTCAAGATGCGTAATTGCAATCTTTTGTCACAATGGTAACATTGGTGGATATTCTCGTCGAGCTACCAATACAAATAAATGAGCGAGAGTTTAGAATTCCACCTTAAGCCCAAATTTACTTAAATGTGGCATATTACTGAAACAATGTTGAATGTATTTAATGTTTTTGGGAGCATATTAGTAAGGAGACAAATGTAGAAGTTATGGTGACTTATAAGTGCCTCCTAAGAATAAGTAGGTTCAAAACATACAAGTTGTTGTGCCAATTTGAGACAATGGATTTTTTTCATCAATCTTTGAAAGATAGTTAGAACAGTAACTCCTGCACTATAAGAGAAGAATTCAGCAAGTGGTGTGAATAGATTTTTTATGTACAAAACATAGTTGAAAGATGGATTTGTTTATTAGTCGGACAAATAGTCGATACACCCATATAGACTTAGATTTGCTACCGTTCAGAGAGGTCATATGGAAATCCTTGGTCATTGGAAATCCACCATGCATAGTATAGGCAACGGATATTAGCCTAGTGAAGAAACTTGAATTGTAAACGTCGTGGAGGATGCAATAATTATTCACTTTCTCCTCTAAATATGGAACGCAATATCTTTTGCCATCAACTTCTAGAATAGACCATAGGAAATCCATAATAAACAAGTTTGTATGTGTCCCCCTCCTTTTCCAAAATATTTAGCAACAACATTGGTTCTCTAAAATCTTAGATTGGGCAGTTGAGACACTTGGAGATGCCGCTACTAGGTGACGATTATCTCAACCACAACCAATCATCAAAGCCCATGGACTGCAGTAATGACGATGAAGTAGTAGATTCATCGCCATTGCGAGGGTTGGCTAACAAGAAATGAGTGTGGAATATAATTGTGGAAAGATGATTGTAATCGGATGTCATTGTGACCCTTCAGAGAGCCAAATGCATTGCAACCTCATGCAATGCATAATCTTGCCGATGTGATAAAAGGACTTTTCAAATTAATTTGATATTGAGTGCAATAACTACAAGAAGATCCACTGGTGAATATTGTAGGCAGTATGAGCGTTTGAGCCACTATTGGCTAGCGGTAAGAGACAAACTCAATCAAATAATGGGCTTATCAACTTCAATACATGATGAATTCTGGCCTTCCACTTGAATTTATTGGACTATAGAGGATTAATTCACAAAGGAGCAAAGTGCATAAAGAGGAAGATGAAGATAAACTTTCTGTTGTACAAAGTTGTCACCGGACACTACCTTCATTTTGGGTTGCTCAGTACATTTGTCCGAGCTAGTGTGTTGAATTAAGACCATGCAATGGAGATGAGTGCCCTATTTGGATTACGCGAGAGAAATATAGAGAAGCCAAATTCCATCCACATACATTACTTTTGTGTCGATTTATGTGATGCAAACTTCAAAAAATGCAAGATTAGAACTTATCCAACCATCTAAGATGACGAGCAACAAGAGTAATAGGAGAGCACAAAAAATTTCTGATGTTAGCATTTAAAGTAAGGATTTAAATTAAGGATTTAAAGGAATTCCAATTGTTTGCACTGAAGATACTCTAGATTAAGTTGAAATCCTTAAAGCTAGTTTGATTAGCAATATAGACCTGTCTTTTTCAAAGTGATTTTGTAGTAGCGAAACATTACTTTTTTAGTATGTATGTTAATGTGTTTTTGAATGAGAATGTTGGCATGCTTTTAACTTTATTACTTCTCAAATGTACACCAATAACTTTTGTAGATTTAAGTTTTTATAAGCTTTTACATTCTATTGTTTGTTATTTTGAATTGCATACACATATTAGATCAATTTGGTTTGAATGGAGCTAAATTCCTTTCCACTTGTGTGGTCCTTTGTACATGTATATTGAGCTTAAAAATTACATTCAAATCTTTCTCAATTCATTTATTAGACTTGACTTAAAATGAGGTACCAATGTAGTAGTTATCATAGCCTGTTAAAATGATGGTTTTGAGATGTCCAGGTGTAGTCAAGTTCAATGGTTCACTATCAATCAATAGAAATTCCTTATTTTTCTGAGGATCGTATTGTTTGCATATATATTTAGTCCAAATCATGTTGAATGTTACAGGATTACATTCAGCTAGACATGAGCTGGATTTCACAATAAGGTATCTTATCCAAGGTTTTAATGATTAAGGTGTCAAAATTTTCAGCTTAAATCGAGCAAGATCATATTAACCAGATCAGTCCAATAACAATCGATTTATTGTTTTCTAGTGGTAAGGTCCACCTTCGACACAATTATTGATACAATTTTTTACCTCTTTTTATCATGGAAACTATTTATAAGATCGCCGGCAAACTGCAAAGTGGAGCTTCACTAAACGTACGTGTGTTTAGCTTGACTCAACCTCCAAATATTATTTTCTAAGGCTCTGAATCTCTTGTTGCCATGAATATGATGATCTTGTGGTTTCAAGTTGATAACATACAAGATCTTGGGGTTTATAAAGACCTAAGCAACCTACAAAAATTGAGTTATTATTTCTTTGTATTCCATTACCAAGTTTTACCACCATTGATATCTTCAACTATATCAAACAAACTGAAATTTTCAAGTTTTTAAAACCTTGATTTGGGCCCTATTTTGTCTATATAATATTGATGTAATGACAATTTTTTGTCTTGAAAATTTGTATTTAAATAGTAAGCCAAACTATAAATATTTTTATAAAATATTAATTGAGGTATTTACGGAAATTTAGTAGCTATCCAATTTTTCAACTACATACTGGGTAAAAGTTGGGCCAAGTGGCATGAATTTCAAATCCAAAAAACAAGACATCTACCTTTCCTCCCTCTTCAACCTTCCTTTCTCCAATCTCTTCTTTTATTCTCCAATCGTCATGCCTAATGATGCCAAAATGAGGAAATCGTGCTTGTTTGCACATCGAGGTTTCTTGCTAGCTTATGCCTACCTTGTGCAAGCACTCAAGCCCCAACCTTTCCCCTTCACTCCAATCTCGCAACCTAAGTTTTTGGTTAGTGATACATAAGATAAACCAGCCATGACATGTATAAACTAATTCAGGTTGCAACAGAGTTGTTTTACAAATAGAATTATTGATTTGTAGGATATGGCAATGGTCGTGAAAAAATGACTATCTACTGTAAGATGAGGATGATGGTTCAAGATTTGTGAAAGTAGTGTATTGTGTTTTTTATGTGATGAAAATATAATTCTTCAAATAGGCTATTTGTAAAATAAAGCAAGGATAACATGAGTTATATACGTCTTATTTCAATGATAAGTTGAGCTTCAATAGATTGAAATAGTTGTATACAATCAAAGAAGAAAATAATGGCTAAGATTCTTGGTACATTATGACCCTTCCTCCTTTCTCTCTATGGCAAACATATCTATTATTTACTTGGTTTTAAAGACCTCAAAGTTCTTTTTTTTCAATTCTTTAGTGATTACAAAACCTTTTTTTGGTCTCAAGATGTGCAAATTGCAATATGCATAAAATTTGTGGAAAACTAGATAGTGAACGCCAAAGTTTATCTTTGCACATGATTATTTAGACACTTTCCAAGAATCAAATCATAATTTAGGATTAAAGGATTCTTGGAAAACCTAAGAATAAATTGCAAATAACACCAAAAAAATTAAATACCATGAATAACTACAACTACAAATCTATATACTATATAATATAGGAAGATGAGGCATTTATAAAAAAATTAGTTGGCTTGACAAATAACTTATGATACTTCTGTAATATCATAATGGATCTGAATATGATATTTATATTGTGTATTATGATGCATTTATATAATAATTATAAGACATGTGAGATAGAATATTCTTTTTTTGTCTATGTACTAGAATATATTTTAGCATCGTATGGTACTATAGTTCTTAAATCAAGACTAATCCTTAAAAAATGTTTTTTACTATAGGAGTTCTAATAAAATTCACAAGTATTATATTACAAAAACTATCAAATATGTATTGTAATGTTGTTAGTATCTTGTAATGTTTTATTTTACGTAATATTATCATACAAAAAATCATAGATCAAGTATTATAAAAATTTTACCTTCTTCATCAATAGAACTTTAAGTTTTGTTAGCATTAAAGTAGCATGTTATCTATATTTACTACCTATGAAACTATGTTTGGTTTTTTTTAGTAAATTTTGAATATAAATTGTCTTGCTTTCAATTGTTAGTAATGCTCTTTGCTGTCATAACTTTGTTGATAACTCTCCAAATCGATATATTAAAATTTGATAATAAATTAGAATCTTTATGTTTTGAAATTTTAATATTTATTATCAATATTATAATTATTATTTATTCATAATAAGTTATACTATTAGATTGAAGTTTTTCAAACAATTTTGGCACACAAGTAGAAAATATTGGGTAGACAAATTGACAAACTATAAATTAGATGTTGTAATAAAAGTTGTGAATTTTATTAATATAGTATTTGAAGTGATGATTGAAGTTTGTCGAGTTGGAATGTCATGCTAAAGTCAACCCTTCTCAATTTCAAAGCTCAAGCCAAAGAGGCTTTCAATGCAAAGTTCTAGATGTTGTGGCAAATTGAGAGGATATTTTTTAGGGTTCAATAGGAGTTTAGTATGTCTTATTATAAAAGTAAGATCTTTTTCCACGTATCATGTAAATTTTGTTTTTGTCGAGGAATAAAAGGTGTTATTTGCTAGCAAAGCTGAAAATAAACAATTTCATGGGCGCTGTCTCGAATGCTTTCAACGTGAGTTAATTAAACAAATGTATGTTTAAGGCGAGAGATTTTGCATGAGTTGGAAAGCAAAAGAATAGAGGCTAGCCATACACTTTGTCTATGAAGGAGAAGATGAACGTTGTAGTACTTGATAGTGAACGTTCATCTTCATGCTACAATGCTAGCACTGAGGCAATTGCAAAGAGAGACAAATAAATAGTTGTGTAATATTATTCCTTGTCGTGCATTGCAAGAGGTTGAATTGTAGAAATTTAAGAAACCTGAAAATCTACTATCGTCACAAAGAATGTAAAGGCATGGTTGTATTTTATAAGAGAGTATTGAATATGAATTCTAGATGATATACATGTGTGATCTTTGAAGGATGAGATTAAAATCCACAAGTTGAGCATCAATGGTAGGACATGGTGGTGGAATTTAGATATAGATAGTGTTACGCCAAAACATACATGCCAAACCGTGAAGCTCCATGGAGATTCAATTATAATTTGACGCTCTACTACATATTTTAAATTGGGACTTTTTTGCAAGGTTGAAGGTAGGATGAATCAAAACCTATACAAACTTACTCTTAAGACCTAATTAGGCAATACTATATAGATATATAAGCTAAAACATAAGAAGGTGAAAACTCAACAAGATAATGAATCTAAGCATAGTAGAATTTTTTTACAAGCATGGACCAAATTGTAACAATTAGCTTCCTTTACTTGGCAACCTAATCACCAGATTTGAATCTTATTAAGAACTTGTGGGCATATTTTAAACATTGTTTGAATGAGTTTGGTAAAAGATGCTAAAATTTAGAAGAAAATATCCGAGGCTTTTCTTTCATTCAATGCTAAGGAGTGCAAAAAATGTTAGCATTCAATGTTAAAGAGTGTAATCTTGTCAAACCAAATTGAAGTTGTGTTGTGATCAAACAACTATTGGACAACTTATTGAATTCTAGTCAATTGTAAAAATTAAAACTGAATTTCTACACAATGATGTTGTTTTGATCTTTGTAGACGGTTAAAAACATTACGAGCTTTTATATGTTGTAATTTAAATATGTAGTAGATTTTACAAACACTTGAATGCAACTTGTGATATTGAACTTTAGTATTTGAATCTTCTAAGATTATATGTGAAAACTAATGATTTAAGATCTTGACTCAATTTGTAAATCACTTAAGAAGTTGCACCATTTGAAAGTAGTCTACAAGAGTAGGCTTGTCAATTTAACTTCTAGCAACAATACTACCAAAAATTGCAACAATAAGATTTCAAAAACTACAGTTTACAAAGCAAAATGTATGTGATCAACTTTCAATGGCTTTGTGCATGATTTATTGTTGTGACTTGAAAAATTTGGAGGATTGTCATTAAATCCATGCATTCTTCTATAATCTTCTTTACCTTCCATTTCTAATATACAATCCAAGAAATAAAAGTATATCTCAACAAAAGTTGTAGTTCAATCCAAACCATGTTTTCTATTATGGTTTTGGAGAATTTCTTCTACTTCTTCAACAAACTACTATCTTCCTCAAAAATTAAAAGGACTACTTGTTATGTATATTACTATTTGACTTTATACTTTAAGACTAAAAGCATGTGGATTCTTTGAAGAATGTGCTAAAATAGACAACATTAGTCATGTCTTCAAACCTAAAATTCTACATGTTTGAAACATTAATTTTACTTGCGTACCTTAAACATATATTTTTATATAAACTTACTAAACAAGCATGTATATGTGTACGCATTGAATAATAAGATTAATGTTGTTCAAAGTTCCATACATGCAATGGTTAAGACATAAAGCAACTCAGAATAGGTGAATCCAAAACCTTAAATTTCCTTGTCCTACAAGACTTTAATTGTTATACATGCAAAATCACATCACGTAGGCAATGATGTTGATGCGCAATCAATAAATACATTTAATATAGTTTAAATCTCCATATCTTTATAATTACTTAAAGTAGTAATTAAGCCAATATAAATCATGAATTCCAAAACCTCAAAGCACATTATCGAGTAACTTGTTTAAGTCATTTTAGATCACTTTTGGAAACGTATACCATCATCGTCATTGACTAAGGTGGAGACATCTAATTCCAACCACTCACTCAAATCTACTATGTAGAGCAACTCGATTCCAATTTTCAACCCATCCACCCACCCACCCACCCATCCACCCACCAATAACTGCTAAAAAAATTCTAATTTTTTTAAAAATTAAAAATAGCGAGAAGCGGCATTGGGCCATGAAATGTGCAATTTTTGGTTGTATCACCTCACTTGAGCTCCTCATAGGTGGCCTTGCCTCGAAAGTCTCAGAGGGGGTGCAAAATTAGATCATGCATGTTATCTAAATTGCATGCTATGTCTTTTCTCTTTTACGCATTGTCACTTACAAGTATTAGACAAAGGAAGGTACAAAATCCAACCAACCTCACCACAACTACTACATACTCTACATAACAACTATGAGCCTCGATGGTTTTTGGGCTCTTAAATTCAATACCAATTTCAATTTTTGGAGATTAAATATGAAAAAATCTTCATTGAGTTTCATTCCTGATATCACATCATTCCACATAATTTCTTTTGACATTCAATGGCATTTGAGACCCTACTTACCTTAAGTTGTTGAAATTGGGTGTCTCCACCTTATTTGATAGTCACTTTTCTCACCCTTATTCACATTAAATTCCCTCAAATCAACATTCCTGGTGCAACCCTAATTGATGATACCTAGTAATGTTGATGTTCTTGGCGTGGATATCTCATGTGTCACTGACTGGGAACTTGGACTGCGGGGTAGGCTTGGGGGAAGTGGGAGGGGCATAGGGAAGAAGGAGGGGCTTGGGGTTTGATTGCTTGTAGCGGGTAGGCTGAATTTGGTCAAAAAATTGGCCGAGCAGACGAACGGAGCCTCGTCACCCCTCGTTACCAGCTAGCCTCGAAATCGAGGATAGACTACGGCCAATCATTGCCGTCGACCTCATTTGAGATGATCTCCGCCCTTGAATTTGAACACCATGATATACGTGGAATATTCAAAGGAAAAGAGTGAACCCATATCAATTGATTCATCAACCCTAAGCGCCTTGCGGACACAATTGGCAAACTAGCCTACTGGCCAAGAGACAGGACCTCGGCATCCAGATCAACAGCCCATATCTGTGCAAGAGATCGATGGTCGCGATTGGTCAGAACTAGTTCTCAATTTCAAGGCGGGCTAGTCACTTGGCCCCTCACCGTTAGGCACAAGGTCCTCCAACTTTCTTCTCTCCCCTCCAAACGTCTTCCTCCGGACTTTCCCCCTCCAACTTCTTCCTCTAGACCTCCCCCTCCAACTTCTGCCTCCGGACCTCCCCCTCCAACTTCTGCCTCCGGACCTCCTCCTCTGACTTCTGCCTCCGGACCTCCCCTCCAACTTCTGCCTCGGACCTCCCCCTTCCAACTTCTGCCTCGGGACCTCCCCCCTCCAACTTCTTCCTCCGGACCTCCCTCCTACAACTTCTCCCCCTCCTAACCTCCCACATCCACCATCCACACTCCCTGTCAACTCTCCCCTCCACGCTCTACTCTCGCAACTCTCCCTCCGCTGTCTACTCTCGCACTTCTACCCTCTTCTTTACTTTCCCCTCTCTCTCGTCTAGCCTTCCCTGTTTACTGTACGTAGCTATGGATGGAGACTGGAGGCACTGAATAATCATCACAGAATCGGCTATTTTAGAGTGAACAAATTTTTAGTTTTCTTTCAACTATCGGTGAATTTTCGTCTGAGTGGTGGAGGTTCCCAGCTTGGTGGCGAGGTGGTCAGGCTGGATTTCCGATAGCTATTGCGCTTCAACCAGGAATGGTGATGGGGCAAATGAACTCTCAGTTCCGAATCGAAACAGAATGTTGATAGAAGTGAAGTTAGAGACGTGGTTTTGGTTGTGGGCCCTTGTCATCTTTTGTTCATCCTCGTTCTGGGAAGTGAGAGGCCACTAGGCAACATGGACACGAGATGGCGCAAATTTTTTGATGGAGCTGGAGCAGACATTTGGAAAGTCATAGAATTTGCATTGGATTTAGCTGCTACAGACTATCCTCACGAACTTCGAATGAGACGAGATGGTTTTGTAGAGAAGCTCTTCGCCCATCCTTCTCTTCTTTCAAAAACTAATGGATGCTTTCCAGTTGTTGCTTGCCACGGCGATGAGGTTCTTGATGACAAGAGCATGGACCCACCCGAATACGATTACGACCGCGTTAGGAACGATCTTAGTGATGACGAGGATAGGCTTGTAAGATCAAATGAATACGATGAAGTTGAGGCTTTGAATGATGCTATGGAGGAAGAGCGTCGACGAATGCAAGACGTTTTAAGGATAAAGGGACAACTGGCGGAGTCACTTGAGGTAATTTAACCGATTAATTTGTTGTTTTCATTCAGTGTGTCGTGGTCATTTAGGAGTATATCTACTCTTGTGTGAAGATTCATCGGTAATCGTGCGTGGTCATGCGCTTAATCGATTTATGGACCATTGCATTGTCCTTAATGTATTCCTGTTGATTATATCTATTATGTAGGCCTCAGTGGATATGAACATGAGTATTTCCAGTATACGGCCAGTTTTCAGTGTATATGGCTGTGTTATGCAGGACGAGGATGATGTCTTGATAGCATTGCGCAGTTTGGAAGAGATGCACATTTCTGTAGAGGCGCTAAAGGTACATATTTACTTCTGGAATTCTCCTTATCTATTCTATTTCGGCTGGACGTTGACTGCCTTTTCTGGTTGAGCATTAATATGAGATCGTTCTGCCACAGGCTACCGAAATAGGCAAGGAAGTGAATGCGTTGCGCAAGCATCGGTCCAAGCGAGTCCGGTCCCTTGCCAAGGTGTTAGTGAGGTAGTATTCCGACGATACAATCTTTTATGGTTTTGGTTTTAGAGCCAATACCTCGAAGGATACTTTGGGTTTCGCTGACTTCAATTTTTTATTTTCTTCTCCTTGCTTTGTGGGTCAGTAACGGGGTTGTATATCTTAGCAAATTTACAACACTTGGCGTACTGGTTTGATGTTCATTGTAGGGGCTGGAAGGATCTTGTGGATGAGTGGGTAAAGAGTGCAGGGGATGTTGCTGCGGCAGCTTTGGCAGGTAAACTGAAATGTTCTGTGCGAAGCAGCTTTGCTGATCAATCTGCGTGTCTAGAGCTTGTATGGAACAGTTTAGACTCAACCAAATATATAGCATTTTTAAGAATGTGATTATTCTCTACGTCATAATTGTTTGATGCTCAGCAGAAGTTGACTCTTTCGATATTATTCTATTATTCTTGAATGTTTAACTTTCAGTCCTTGTGCGTAGGATCAGACTCGGCAGATGTGGACGGTGGAGAGGAAGGCTTACCTTTTCCCCCTCTGGATCCTGGTGCTCTCTTTGTTTCTACACGAACGAATTCAATCGAGATATCTCAGTTTTTTGATGACTTCTTGGATGATTTATGTAAGCGGTGTGGCTTTTTTGAACAATATTGTCCTGCAAACCTGATAGTTGTCTTTGCAGTATTGGGTAATCTGTCGATTTGTTTGAACAGCCGCTGGCTCAGGTCCTAGTCCACCCTCTTCCAATGGAGCATGTGATGACATGGTGGCTACTTTGAGCAAGCGGCAACGACAAAGCAGGGGTGCAACAGCTAGTCCCGAGTCCCAGGCTCCTAAATCAAAGGGCAGGATAAATACTTCAACCAGTCATCTAGATATTCGAAATGGTGATGGTAGGCGTATCCAGTACAATCCACGGAAAGCTTCCGATAAGCCTCTTGACACTGATAGATCTGCTAATGGTCTTAGCAAAGTCAACTCTGGCCCTGGACGATCAGCTCGACCACTTAAAAGAAATGGCAATGCTGTCGTGCGGAAGTTTGAGACCAGGCCTCCTGTTCCAAAAGTTCGCAAGCCCGAACCTGAGCAGAAGGTAAGACTGTAAGATAGTTGTCGTAATATATTTGTATTTTTGTTCTGATAATTTCACCGAGAAATTCGTCTTATATTCGTGGATTTATCGAGTACTAAGGTTCTGTCAGTGTGACGAGATTAGTCCCAGCATCTTTCTTCTGCAGAATCCTGTCTCAAGTCAGTGTCCGATGAATTTTAATAGGAAGCAATGCTCAATGACAGTTCATGTCTTCTGTGGAAGGAGACGATTGTGTTCTAGAGAGTGAGCGGTATGTTTAGGAATCGGTTTTAACATCAGTCATGTGCGAGGCTGCTATTCTTATAATAAGATATTACTAATCTTGCAGAAACCTCAAGAACCAGAAGAGAACATGAGCGTGGCTGCCAGGCTTGAAGCTGCAAAGAGAAGATTGCATGAAAGATACCGGAAAGTAGAAAGTGGTAAGTGTTCTTCTATGAGTGGAGTTGCTAATTCTTGAGAGGGTACTTTATACGCCTTGTGTTCTTGCTTGACGCTTTGGTCCAAAGCAGATGCAAATGATTCGTTATCAGTTCTATTCATGAATTTGTGTTCATCTTGATTTCTTCACTCCCAATATGGATTATGCTTATCCCTGATGTCAATGGCCGGGTGCTGGGTATTGCAGCTAAAAGGCAGCGGGTGGTGCAATTCATGGAATTGACAGATCTCCCAAAAGGAGGGCCCAATCGAGTGAAGGTTGGTACAGGTCATGCACCCTCAAAGCCTGCTCTTCCTAATCAGTCTCGACATCAGCATATACGGAGATGAGTTTGTCTAACATGTATATTGAAATCTGCCTGTGGGGTTTCCTAAGTTTTTCCATCACTTGTTGTCACCCTATTTCGCCTCAACTACGTTCAGTCAAAATCCTCAAACCAATGAATCTTAAATTCTTTGGAGATTAACCAGACAGATAACTCGGGGTTCTTGTGAAATAGCCCAGCCGAGGTTGAACATGACCCTTGACATATACTAAGTCTTGGCTTGGGGATACGTAGAGAAGTGACGTTTTATATTTATTCTAGCATTCATTGCCTGCGTTCCTCACCTGCCCCTCTTTTGAATTAAGTTAATTGTATTGTTCGCAACGCTTCATCCTTAAGAGAAAATATCTGATAACTGCACATCATATGTAGCTGGACAGAAATGATTGAAACCGCCCAGGAGCTGAACCTGATGTGGCCAGTTATTTTTGTGAAGATATAAATGAGCTTCATGTGTGTCCAGGGCTTAATCTCTTCTATGAACGATTCTGGAAGGTGAAGATGGAGTTTTGCAGTGCACAATTCGTAGTGCCACTAGTCCTGCGAATCCGCAAAATCGAGAGAGCTGTCAGCGCCCACTTAACCCCTAAAAGGACAATTTGTACCTGTTGGGTACAATTCGAATTTGGGCTGGGTACCTTCTTAACCCCGAAAGGACCACAACCACTTTCGCTCTAAAACCAGTCCAAAACTGCCACTGCCAAAAAGAGACATGAAAACCACATTTTAAAGTAAATTTCGGATTTTCAACCGTAAGATCTTAAAATAGACTTCTATATAAACATGCCCTAAAATTTTAGTTGCAATCCACCGCACGGATTGATAGATTTTAGTGTTTAAAGTCAAAACAATGGTTCATTTTCTTCCCTGCGTTGAGTAGATCAGCAGATTTTGACTTCACTTTGTATCAAATTTTTGCATTGTACAAGGTCTAAATCTTTTACCATTGTCTTAATCCTGATGTTATTTCCCAATACACCAATTTTTAGAGGTAAAAAAGGGGGGTAGCATATTCAAAACAAGTGTGCAAGGAGTGGAGGTTCAAAAATTGTCATTTCACGTTTTATTTTTTTGTGAACTACGTATGTATTCAAATGATAATCCATACGGTCTATAAGAAGGTTTTCACCACATATTGTTGTTAAAAAAATAAAAAGTGAAAAATATGAGGATCTCTAGGTTTTACGTAGAAAAGATGAATTTTTTTCCCCCGTTGCTCGAAAATGTGTGAAAATGTTTGACTTGGAATTAAATGCCTTTTTACACTAAAGACAATATTTTTTTTTGAAAATTTCCAAAAAGGAAATATTCTTTATATGTGTGAAAAATCTCAATGTCAGTAGAAACTTTTGTCAAAATTTTTGGAGGTGCCCGGAGTCCCCACTTTTGGCTTTAAGTGGTACTAACTTTCAAACCACAAATCCAAAAAAAAATAAAAAAAACCTCCACAAAGCTCTTATGAGATCCTATCCTGAATTAAAAAGGATTTTTTTTCGAATTGTAGGTACATGCCCAAAATCCAAAATGACCCTGGGGGGACGTTTGGTCCCTTAGGGATTAAAAGTCTAATAATATTTGTTTTATTTTATGAATATGCAAGAATAGGAATTTGGGTTATCTTTGCGGGATACCTTTTCTTTCCTTTCCATTAACTTGTAGAGAAAAAATTATTGAACCTGCCTAAAGTGCGAAACGTGTCCTAGGGGGAAATGGTTCCTTAGGGAATAATTACGTACAATGGTGACCATTGCGTAGGGTAGTACATATTTTGAAGTGTATAGGGTGAAGGAAAGTTCTTTGCATTCCTCATGGGTTTTACTGAAAAATGCATGGCTACGACTGTTTTCAAAATATTTGTTTCTCCTGTTAGGAGACGGCATAATGATTCTATTTACCGTTCAAAGTATTTATTCCACAATTGTTCCTCTATTCAAAAAATATGATTGCGCTTCCCAGTAAATAGATACTTCCTATATGCCTAGTCATTGCAAGTCCATTTTTCTTTTTCAAAATACCTTCATTGCTTGTGATTTTTGCTGTATACTGAACAAACACAAAGTAGGTGGATCCATAAAATTTATGCAACGTATTGTAAGATGATATGCCATCATCTTGAGCCAAAGCATGTTGATCTTGCTTGCATGAGGGAGAAAAAATCACCATGTTGCATGTTTCAAATGCATGTCTCTTACAATCCATGGGTTTAAGTTGTAAACAATTTCTTTTGAATATCTCCTTGTAATACACTGTTTCTTGAATATAGTGTGCACCAAAGTAGTTTGAGTTATGACACTAATTGAAAGTTTACTGCTTGTTTGGAAACTAACTCAAACAAAACTTGATATATATATGCTTGATGTAGATGTAGGTGATTAACATCAACAATGAATCTACACTATATGCAGTAAACGGTGTAGTGGACTTGAAGATCTATTGTTGGAGATAGTAAAAATTTGTTTCAATTAGTTTTGCAACATTGGTAGTCTTGGGGTGGTTCCGGAGAAACATATTCTCAATCCTTTAGGATTAAAGTGACGAAGGTATGTAATATGCACATGTCAAATGTTGCGAGTGGAAAAATAACGACTATTGCTTGTAGGTGCCAAATAATCAAGTACTGAGTCAATGTTCTCAAGATTGAAATATTTGACAAAAGTGAAATCTAATATCTAGTGGGGGATACACCTAATGTGATGCTCATCAGTGAGGATGATCTTTGCCGGTTAGGTCATGTGGACTTGGTGATTGCCGGATAGCCTTGCCAAAACCATTCGCGGGCGGGGAGTGGACGTGGCTTAGATGATCCACAGCCGGGGCTCTTTGTGGATTTGTTGAGGCTCATCTAGTGGTGGATTACCCACCAAACAACACCACCAGGGTACATTTTAGAAAATGTACCCCCATTAGGGGATAGACGGACGAAGGTGCATGAAGATGGGGCATACATCCATCAACTTCTTGGTCCATCCACGTTTGTTGATGCCGCGGCGTTGGGCTCTTATGCCCATTGGCCACGTTGGATTTGGACCAACATGGCATCATCTACAATGCTCACCTCTGCACTTGCTCAAGTCCAACGACCCCTGCGCCGTGAAATCGATGACATCTTGGACGACCACCGTGTGTCCACGGATACCAAGAATGATGAGCCACCATTGGCGGTGCTGAACCAAATTGGTTTTACTTGGGGGGCATTTCCCACGTTGATGTGTTATCCAGGCTCTTTCACCTTTAGGACACGTGGTCCGGGCATGGTTTGGGATTCAACTTCCAAAACTTACAAAAAGCCTTCTGCCCATGAGAGGGAGCGGACGATGGGCTTTCTGACAGGCACCACTGTCGCATCTGATCTCTCTAAGGGCCACCGTCGTTATACATTGGGTCAAGTCATTGACTTCAACTCCCTTGTTTGGGTTTGTGGCCTTTGTTTTGCCGTTCAACGCCGTTTGAGTGACCATCCACGCGTGCTGGGGGCAGACTGTGATGGTCAGGGGGCAGCGGTGCTACATCTCACTGAGATCGAGGAAGCGGAGTTGTTTTTTTGTTTGAAGAAGCATGCAGCTGACGAGCTTCGTGTTCAACGTGTCTTTGGAGCCTTGGCCGAGGACTTTGGTCGAGAGGATGCTTGGGATATCTTTGCCCGGTTATTTCATTATGACACGGGAATTTCTGTGGATCCCGTGAATGATGAGTTTGAGGGCATCAATGCCCTCTCAGCTACCAAGTAGCAATCACTGGCCGTGCCGGTACGCGATGAGTCTTCTACGGTGGAGAGAAAGACCACGGAGTTTGATGATTGGCCTTTGGATTTGGGGCCACATCTTATCGGTGCCGAGGCACGGAGGCTACAAGGGTTTATACGTTTGTATCCTAGTTGTTTTGCCTTTAGTCTCCATGATTTGGAAGGCTATGGAGGCAAACCGATTCACATTCTGTTGGAAGACGACCAGCCAATCCTCTGACCACCATACAAACTCAGTCTCTCTAAGAAAGTTGGGGTTCAGACTCGTTTTTAGGAGTTGTTGGGTGCTAGCTTGATTGAACTCTCTAACGGCGAGTACGCTTGTGCCACGATTATGCCATCAAAGAACGATATCTTTGCCAATTGGACGGAGAAGCGAATGTGTGGGGATTTTAGGCCGGTCAATTGCAAGACCAAGTCATACCGGTATCCCATGCCCACGCTAGAGGAGTTGTTTGATGCGGTGGGCGAAGCTAGAATATTTAGTCCTCTAGATTTGCAGTCTGGCTACCACCAATTACCATTGATGGTGGATGACCTGGTGAAAAGTACATTTTACAGAGTTGATCAGGATGGGAGAGATCATTACTATCATTGGAAGTTTCTCCCATTTGGCCTCAAGAACGCACCTGGTGGGTTTCAGAGGGTGATGGACCGGCTCTTGACCGGTTTACTTTTTGCCCGATGCTACATTGACGATGTTATCATTTTTAGTAACAGCCCACATGAGCATGTGAGACATCTCTAGGCGGTGTTTGAAAGGTTATGGCAGTGGAGATTGCGCTTGCACCATGGCAAGTGCAAGTTCTTCCACGACCAGTTGCCATATTTGAAACATATGATTGTTCCAGGGGATCTTGGCATACAATTGGCCAAGGTGGATGCATTGCAAAAGATTCTTGCCCCAACAGACGTGTCACGACTTTGAGCTTTTCTTGGCTTGGCGAATTACTATCGCTGGCTTGTCAAGAACTTTAGCTTGGTTGCTAAGCCATTGACTATTCTCACCGCGAAGGATCAGCCATGGACTTGGGGATTGGAGGAGCAGCAAGCGTTTTCTAATTTGAAGCTGAAGCTCGATTAAGCGCCTATGGTGCAACGTCTTGATGCTACACGACTCTTTTAGTTGCACACAGACATGAGTGTTGTGGGATTGGAGGTTGTGTTGACTCAGAATGATGATGACGGACGGGAGTATGTTGTAGCGTTTGCTTCTAGGAGCAACAACAACGCAAAGTCCAACTATTTGTCCTATGGAGGGGAAGGCCTTAGCGGCGGTTTGGACCATAGCTTATTTGAGGCTCTATTTGTATGGGCAGCGTTTTACGTTGGTGACCGACCATTAGCCTTTGAAGTGGCTCATGGAGTGTGACCAGCTTATTGGCAAGCTCGCTAGGTGGACTTTGTTGCTTTAGGAGTGACTTTAAGGTTGTATATCGGGTTGGCATCACAAATTTGGATGCGGATGGTCTATCCCGCAATCCAAGTCCTTCGGAGGAGGATTTGATTGGTGCCACATGGCATGGGGACTGTTGTGAGCCAAATAACTCACTCCTAACGGGTAGCTTATCTTGAACACAAGACCCTAAATGTGGGATACAGTCCCTTGTGCAAACATCTTTCAACCATTCATACAAGCACGATGACACAAAGTGTGGTCACTTAGGAAGGTTCGTTAATGATTAGTGCGGTGATGGTTGAATTCAGCCTTGATTTGAACCAAACCTTTAAACAAGCATAAGTTTCATTTTAAGGCTCCGTTTCCAATGTTTTAATGCTTAGAAGGTTCAACCCAGCCTTATGAATTTGATTAGACCCTCGACAACCGATTCCAACCCTAGATGCAACCCTGCCGGAACGGACAGCAGGCATGTTTTTTTTTGCATCCCAGAGTTTATTTCTTCATTATCTTCGTGGTTATGACTTCGTTTTCTATGGTTTTTTTTTGGATTCTTATTAGTTTTTCTTGCTTAACACGATGGCAGCCTTTAATTAACCCTTTGACTCAATCCTGGACTCACAGCCAACGACCAGCAGTGCGCACTTAACTTACACGTTTATTCAAAATCGTGCACCATACATTCACGTGTATACCACATGCATTCACACAATTATTCCTATTCGAACATTATACCATACATGAGCCTCCAGCTGCGTTCTCTCACTACTTGCATTTGACTGGTTGTTTTGTTATATTGATGAAAATCCTAATTCTATTGCAAATTGGACAACGCTTCCGCGCGATTTGTGTAACTGGAAAAAATTAGGGTTCCTTCTTCACATGCAGTTAAGGGACTGGTGAATTGATTAGAGAGAAGTAGGAGGCTCCCTGATTCCACACGGTTCACCCTCTGCCGTGGAGTCCTTGTTGTGATCCCCTTCAGCTTGTCCTCTCGTGATGATCTTTGTGTTCCTCCTTGCCTTACTGTGATCGCCTTCAGCTCGTCCTCTTCGTGAGGATCTTTGTGTTCTCCCTCGCCTTGCTGTGATCGCCTTCAGCTCGTCCTCTTCGTGATGATCTTTGTGTTCTTCCTCGCCTTGCTCTGATTGCCTTCAGCTTGTCCTCTTCGTGATGATCTTCGTGTTCTCCCTCGCCTTACTGTGATCGCCTTCAGCTCGTCCTCTTTGTGAGGATCTTCGTGTTCTCCCTCGCCTTGCTGTGATCGCCTTCAGCTCGTCCTCTTCGTGATGATCTTCGTGTTCTTCCTCCCCTTGCTGTGATTGCCTTCAGCTCGTCCTCTTCGTGAGGATCTTCGTGTTCTCCCTCGCCTTGCTGTGATCGCCTTCAGCTCGTCCTCTTTGTGATGATCTTCGTGTTCTTCCTCGCCTTGCTGTGATCGCCTTCAGCTCGTCCTCTTCGTGAGGATCTTCGTGTTCTTCCTCGCCTTGCTATGATCGCCTTCAGCTCGTCCTCTTCGTGATGATCTTCGTATTCTTCCTTGCCTTGCTGTGATCGCCTTTAGCTCGTCCTCTTTGTGAGGATCTTCATGTTCTCCCTCGCCTTGCTGTGATCGCCTTCAGCTCGTCCTCTTCGTGATGATCTTCGTGTTCTTCCTCGCCTTGCTGTGATCGCCTTCAGCTCGTCCTCTTCGTGATGATCTTTGTGTTCTCCCTCGCCTTGCTGTGATCGCCTTCAGCTCGTCCTCTTCGTGATGATCTTCGTGTTCTTCCTCGCCTTGCTGTGATCGCCTTTAGCTCGTCCTCTTTGTGAGGATCTTCGTGTTCTTCCTCGCCTTGCTGTGATCGCCTTCAGCTCGTCCTCTTCGTGATGATCTTCGTGTTCTTCCTCGCCTTGCTGTGATCGCCTTCAGCTCGTCCTCTTTGTGATGATCTTCGTATTCTTCCTTGCCTTGCTGTGATCGCCTTTAGCTCGTCCTCTTTGTGAGGATCTTCATGTTCTCCCTCGCCTTGCTGTGATCGCCTTCAGCTCGTCCTCTTCGTGATGATCTTCATGTTCTCCCTCGCCTTGCTGTGATCGCCTTCAGCTCGTCCTCTTCGTGATGATCTTCGTGTTCTTCCTCGCCTTGCTGTGATCGCCTTCAGCTCGTCCTCTTTGTGATGATCTTCGTGTTCTTCCTCGCCTTGCTGTGATCGCCTTCAGCTCGTCCTCTTCGTGAGGATCTTCGTGTTCTTCCTCGCCTTGCTATGATCGCCTTCAGCTCGTCCTCTTCGTGATGATCTTCGTATTCTTCCTTGCCTTGCTGTGATCGCCTTTAGCTCGTCCTCTTTGTGAGGATCTTCATGTTCTCCCTCGCCTTGCTGTGATCGCCTTCAGCTCGTCCTCTTCGTGATGATCTTCATGTTCTCCCTCGCCTTGCTGTGATCGCCTTCAGCTCGTCCTCTTCGTGATGATCTTCGTGTTCTTCCTCGCCTTGCTGTGATCGCCTTCAGCTCGTCCTCTTCGTGATGATCTTTGTGTTCTCCCTCGCCTTGCTGTGATCGCCTTCAGCTCGTCCTCTTCGTGATGATCTTCGTGTTCTTCCTCGCCTTGCTGTGATCGCCTTCAGCTCGTCCTCTTGGTGAGGATCTTCGTGTTCTTCCTCGCCTTGCTGTGATCGCCTTCAGCTCGTCCTCTTTGTGAGGATCTTCATGTTCTCCCTCGCCTTGCTGTGATCGCCTTCAGCTCGTCCTCTTCGTGATGATCTTCATGTTCTCCCTCGCCTTGCTGTGATCGCCTTCAGCTCGTCCTCTTCGTGATGATCTTCGTGTTCTTCCTCGCCTTGCTGTGATCGCCTTCAGCTCGTCCTCTTCGTGATGATCTTTGTGTTCTCCCTCGCCTTGCTGTGATCGCCTTCAGCTTGTCCTCTTCGTGATGATCTTCGTGTTCTTCCTCGCCTTGCTGTGATCGCCTTTAGCTCGTCCTCTTTGTGAGGATCTTCGTGTTCTTCCTCGCCTTGCTGTGATCGCCTTCAGCTCGTCCTCTTCGTGATGATCTTTGTGTTCTTCCTCGCCTTGCTGTGATCGCCTTCAGCTCGTCCTCTTCGTGAGGATCTTCGTGTTCTCCCTCGCCTTGTTGTGATCGCCTTCAGCTCGTCCTCTTCGTGATGATCTTTGTGTTCTTCCTAACCTAATTCCCCCCCTGTGTGTGACTGGGGCTTCCGGCTCTCTCTTTTTCCCGTCTCTCTCCCTGTTTTTTTTTTCCTCCCCAGATTCCTTGCACACTAGTCAATGAGCTTCTCCAGGGGGTAACCCCCAAGCCCTTGCTTCCCTTGCGTTCCCAAGGATGTTCCCTGCCGTCTTTTCCTTCCTCCATAAATGACCTTTTTAATAAAAAACCATTAACCTATGTCTACTTAAATCCGTGCCACCCTTGCATTAACAAAAGTGGGTGTCCTACTAACCAAGGAATATCTAAATCTAAACTTTAACTCCATGCCACATGGTGTGTGGATGATCTCCAATAAGTGAGCTATTTTAGCTAATTCAAGTTACAAAAAACTAATACTCTACTTAGCGTGACTTCCCCTTGCTTGGAGGAATTCCTAATTTTACATAGTGATTGGTGAGGGGTTTGCCCAAGCCTTTTGGACCTTTTAAACTACTTTTTAAGGGCTTTCTAAGCCTCCTTTTCTTCCCTTCTCCTCACCATCATTCTTCTTCTTCTCCTAATTTTTCCGTGGTTTCTTCACCGTGGCCAATTGCGGTCCCCGACTCGGTAGGAGGAAATTTCTTCTCCACCACTTCTATTTCTCCTTCTTTTCTATTGTTTTTTTTTTTTTTTTTCCTAATCTTCTCTTCATTTTTTCCTTCCTAATTATTTTTTTGGTTAACTTAATAAAATCCGTGGTTGCCATAAAGTGGCTCCTATTTAAGGAATTAGTAAATGGAAAGGCTATTTAGCCCTCTTGATCCAAAATCATGGGTTAATCTAATTGGATTACCCATTTCAACTACTAGTTGAACCTAACACAATCGATGTGCGGCCCATTCATCATCGGGAGCCGTTTTGGCGGCTCACAACTGTGATAGGGAGTGAGTCCTAGGATGGGATGCACGAGCATACCTAACGTTGATGTTTGGCTCCGCATCGACGTTGCGTGATTTGCCAACGGATGAGGAACTGGATAGGGCCCAAGTTGTTATTGATGTGTGGGAAGACGGTCTAGTCTTGCACAAGCTACAACATGGAACACTTCCCCCGACGCTTTCGACTATGAAGCCTGATCAAGTTGGACATTGAATAGCAAGGTTCTGTTGGAAGAACGACCTTCTATTGCGGGTGTTGCCGGATGGAACTAGGCGCATAGTTCCATGGCCAAATCAACGGGCTTCGTTGATACGGCAAGTATACAAAGACCTAGGCCATTTTGGTGTGCAACGGACTCATTTGATGTTGTGCTGCCAGTACTGGTCGATCGACATGTATCAACATGTCGCCACGTATGTTTCTTGGTGTAAAGTATGTGATCCGGTTAGATCCAACTTCAACGACTTATCACCCCAGTTGCAGCCTTTGTCCATTATGGGGCTAGGATCTGGTGGTTTTTGGACTTTGCAGGTCCACTTGTCCTGACACTACATGGAGCCAAGTATGTCTTGGTAATGGTGGAGCATTTTAGCAAGTGGATTGAGCTCATGGCTCCTCCCCAGAACTCTTTAGAGTTCGCGGCCATGGCATTCCTCGACCACATGTTGGCTTGTTTTGGAGCTCCAGCTGAGGTTTTGACTTACCAGAGACGTGAGTTCCTTGGGGCTTTCGAAGTAGGGCCTAAAGAAGTATGGATTACTTTAGGGTGGCCACTGAGATTGGAATCTGATGATACCATGGATTGCCATAGAGTACCAGTTTTGTGAGCAAGTTTCACTGGCTGCTTTCAGTCCGTATCAATTGTTGTACGGGCGGGAGCCAATTTATCAAGTTATGTTCGGGAAAAGTTGGCTCTGGTTGGGGATTTGGACGATCCACACGTGTAGGCCTAGTGTGGGAATCCGTTCCCACAAGGTTCCGAAAGTTAATCTAAAAATCCGGCAGAAACAAAAAAAATTAGCACTAGAACATTAGAAATGAGGAATAACACAGTAGGAAAGTAGAATCAGCAAATAAGACATAGGGGGCAGGCAAGTTCCTTGAAAGCTCTAACGAAATGCTAAATTCGGAGGTCCGGATACGACCAGATCAGGTAAAACCATCACAACCGGAACCCTCTGGAAGCATCCGGAACCGAGAGCAATCTGGAACTCGGAAATGTCATCATAACTACAACATCACTCAACTATCATCCGTACACCAACAGGGATACAAGAACGGGAGTCTATTTTTGTCGTCTTCCACTTCTTTGTTTTCACTCTCTTTCTCCTCTCTACCTTTTGTCTTCTTGTTGTGATAGTCCGGAAGTGTTTCTGGTAGAGAGGGTTTTTCGTGAGGTTGGTACGTGCAGGTGGGACCGGAGGGATTGTGAGGTTAACAACTTTTTATAGACATGGCGGAAGAAGGACCTTCCCGGGCAACCTTGGGTACTACAATGCTGCCGTCGGTGCAACTGGTTTTGTGAATGATACCCACGGATCCGGAGGAGCTAGCGATCCTCGAGCTCTTCCTCCACACCATGGGGTGCTGCGGACTGCTTGAGGTCGCATGGGGCGTGAAGGACGTCAAGCTGTTGGTGGAGCTCCTCGGAACTCCGGACAACAAATACAACGGCACGATCCACGTCCATCCTGAAACCTAGGATGAACCGGAATGGCAACGCACCTATGCGAACGCGAGCGGAGACGTGAAGACGGCGGAGCGGAGGGACAAGATCTTAGGGGACGAATTCACAAAGCAAGCTGATCCGAAGAAAGGTAACAACACCGACGACTTGCGGCATCAAGATGCCCAAATTGTGGTAAGATTTCTGAATCCCATCTTCCACCTGGAGAAGCCAAAACAGGTGGTTTCTAAATGGGCAGCCACAATTTTGGGATCAATGAGGGGGAAATTGTTGATAGATTGGGCATCGCTTATCAGTGGTATGATCACCCGGATGGTGAAGGGTCTCTAGAAGGTAAAGAAGTATGGAACCCCCCTACCCTCTTACCTCACTCACTTATACGCACGTCACGGCGTCCTTACGCCGGAGGAGCAAGATGAGTATGAAGAGCTTCTCAGCATCAAGACCTACCGCAGATAAGAACCAACATCCGACGAAGAAGCTATGGAGGTGGCCGAAATTCCGGTGTCGGAGCCAGTTCTCCAACCCCGGAAGAGGAGCCAGTCGGCGCAACGGGAGTCGGCACCCGAACCAGCTGCATCAAGCCAACCAACAAGTACGCAAGACGCACACAAAATCCCCAGGCCATTTTGTAGAAAAGATCGTGCGCCACCGGCGGAACCACCGACACTCACAGGGATAACCGGTCCGGATCTTCTGGAGCTCATCCAGCACGTGGGGTGCGGGTTGTCCTCTTTTGTTAGTCTAAGGTAAGACACGTGAGTATCCTTGACGGAATTCGGCAGGAGCTGGAGGTTGGTAGGATGGCTGACATACCGACACAGATCAAAGAGCTCAACAAGAACATTCGTCGACTTCGGGCACTCGAGGAACAACAGGTGGCCATAATCCAAAGTCGCGACAAGTTTGTGCAGTAGTTGGACAAGACGGAGACGGCCCTGGCGGAAGCCAAGGTGATGCGGAGGGAAGCCGAAGACCGAGCAAATGCCTCGGCCCGTGCCTTGGCCGAGGTCCGAGCAGCACTTGCCTTCCCGGTTGACATTGTCAACCGCAGTCTTCTCTTCACTGAGCAGCTGGAGAATGAGGACAAGCTGAACCGGGTTCAAATCATTAAGTTCCTCCACGACCACGGCAGGAAGATGAAGAAGACCTGGAGTTGGATGCAGGAGCTCGTGGGGAACATGTCTCCACCAAGACCAGAGACCCGGAGTACCCAGGCACCAGAGGACAGGTCCCTTCCGGTATGAATCATGACTACTTTGGATGAAGCAGGGCCCTTGGGGGTGCATCCGGAGCCCTCCGAAAAGCAGAAGGCAGTCATGACTACTCCGGATTCCACCGCACCAATGAGTTGGAGTCCCATTGGCAACCTTAGCACCGGGAGTAACTACGGAAGAAACGCCCTCTCTCACCTCGCTTGCCTCTACTCCTCCCTCATCGGGCCGCCGGAAGTCAACACCTCCGCTAGCACGGCGTTTGGTACTAGGCCCTTCAAGCCCAAGCACGAGTTTCCAGAGCTTCATTGGAGCACCGGAGGCTTCTGCGGTGGATTCCACCACGGAAATAGCTCCATCGACAGGACCACCGGCACCACCTTCAGGATCCCGATCCTCGAGGCCACTGGCAACCTCAACACCCTAGAGGAAGAAGACCGGCAAAGCCAGAGCGGAAGGGTCTACAAGGCGTACTAGACCAAGATTCTAGAATGTTGGATCAACCCCCTAGTAAGATCTAAGATTAGAATTAGGAACATCTTAGTGATCTAGGTTAGGTAGCAATTAACAATGGGGCTCAGAGTTGCACCTTGGCTACTTAACTCAGAAACTATGACATTTTGTAAATTTCCGGACTTCAACGAATTTCTAGATGTCCGGATTCCGGACCTGAGAATTTTGGAACTAAGGAGATTTCCGGATTTTATTTTTTGGGGATTCAATTGAATGGTATTTTGGAGAAAATGGGATTCTATGTAAGACGAGCTTGACCTCAGTCTTTACAAGAAGTAATGGAGGCGGCACATAATTATGAAAACTTGAAGCAATCTCTGCGACAGGCCCGGACGAGATCGAAAAGCGAGAGCTCCAGACGAGGCAAGCAAATTCAGAAGAGCAAGAGGGATACAAGTTCCGGATTCGGATCCAGCAACTCGAGGAGCACGGAGAGCTAATCTAGTGCAAACGAAGATTCTGAGGATTTCAATCCTCCCCGGAGAGCATCAAGTTCCAAGGAGTATTGGAAGGATCAAGACCGAGTTGTTGTGAAGGTCTAGGAGGAGCTGACGAGCGACCGGCGGATGATAAGAGACATCCAGTCCAGCCTGGCGGCCATCAAAGTTCAATTGGCAGATATCAACAATCTTAGGAGAGTAGTTCCAGCGGTCCGGAACAACGTTTGGTGCACCATATGCTGGCAACCTGGACACTATCCGAACATGTGTCCAACTGTTCCTTCACAAATGGTACAATTTGTGGACGAAGAGGGGACCATTTTTTATGCTCCATTGAAGTACGAGGAAGAGGAGCCGGACATGATGCCAGTCTACCAGATCGCTCCGACCTACGGAAGAGGAAGAGGACTGCAATCCATAGTGAGACCCCGGCATCCACCCGGAAGACCGGTAGTTTCCAGATATCCTTCCGGAGATCCACAAGAAACGACCGGCTACCCCAAGCGTCAAGTGACGGCGGAGCGTCAATACTGACTCTGCTATTTCGCTTGAGAACCCGGACACTATGCGTCAGAATGCCTAAGAAGAAGATGACAAGGAGCTCCGCTGCAGCTGCCTTGTCAAAACTGTGGGCAGTACGGACACACTGCACCAAATTGCCAGCAACCGGCCAAACCGAGGCCGGTTTACAAACAAGTCGAGGTACCACCCAGAGAGCAGACTGCCCTAAACTACGGTCACAAGGACGTGGTAGAGAATCCGAACATCTGACAGTGTCTGGACTTCGGTGGAGCAACCGGCCTTACCGAGAGTTGACATTCACCAGGTCAGTACGCGTAGGTCCACCCGTGACCGAGGTAGTAGAAAGAACAAAGTACATAGGACAAAGTCCGCCGGAAGTAGAAGCCGGACTCCGGAAACATCCGGAAGGTCTGGTAGCTCGGATAGTGAAACCGTTCCGGAAGTAGTAGAGTAGGAAAAAGGGGTCGAGACCTCCACTCTTCTTTTGGATATTGGCAACGAAGTACGAGAGGAACTTACCTGGAGCTTAGAGATAGGAGGAAGGAGGATAACATTTGCTAAACCATTAGCACTTGTACGACCGGAGGCTAGTATCAGGGTGGACGAGTACGATATTCTACAAGATATCAAGGAGCAGAAAGCCAACGTCACCTTTGAGAAGCTTCTCCAAAATTATGGACGGATCCGGAAGCATCAGACTCCATCCAATCTTACTAAGTACAGCAGTTCAACAAAGTAACGGAAGGAGATTGCAGATTTCCGGAACTCATTCCAGAACAAGACCTCTTCCGGAACCAGGTTGAAGGATTGATGGCACCGAAGGACAAGGTATGCAATCGATCTTTAGGAGAATCCAACGTTGAGTCTCTGCTGACTTGATCCGGAAGCATAAAGCCTAAGGAGCTCTTCCACCAGTACCTTCAAGATCATTAGAAACTACCCCTAGTTGGTCAGAGTTTCAAATTGGACCGAAGATGGATGAGACGGACGAGATTAAAACAGTGGTATCTCTGGAGGACTACAAACCAGTCCAGGTATTGAATGGAAAGACCTTCTTCTTGGATAAGCAACTATCTAAAGACGAGCAGACAGAGTACATTAAGTTACTGACGAAGTTTGACGACGCCTTTGCATGGCTACCTTCCGATCTTGTGGGAACACCACCGGAGCTGGGGGAACACCACATCGACTTGACGGACGGAGCTATACTAATCCGTTAGCGTCAGTACCGGCTCAATCTAAAGTACTCCATGATGGTCAAGGAGGATTAGATAAGCTGTTGATGGCCAGATTCATCTATCCGGTCAACAATTCTGAATGGGTGTCTCCCATCGTGATCGTTCCTAAGAAGGTAGGTTCGGATGGGAAAACAAAGATTTGGGTATGTCAAGATTTCCGGAAGCTGAATGCAGCGACCTAGAAAGATCATTTTCCACTACCCTTTAACGACATGGTGTTGGATCACGTAGCCGGACATGAGTGTTTCAGCTTCCTTGACGGATTTTCTGGATACAATCAAGTGTCAATCCGGAAGACGGATCAACTTAAAACTACCTTCACCACGGATTGGGGAACCTATGCGTTCAACCGGATGCCTTTCGGATTTTGCAACGCGCCCGGAACCTCCCAGCGTCTTATGATGGACATCTTCTAAGACTTCCTCAGACACTTCTTCAAGTATTCATCAAAGATTTTGTTGTCTTCAACAAATGGGTGGATCACCTGTCGTGCCTCCGGAAAACGTTTCAGAGTCTAGAGATGCAAGGAGACAAATCTCAAGCTACATCCGGGTAAGTGCTTCTTTTCCATAGTGTCCGCACTACTTTTGGGACACATAGTCAGCCGGCATGGGATTGTAGTTGACCTCGGAAAAATCATGGTCATGCTCGCTCTCCATCCACCCTAGAATCTCCGGGAACTCTGTGGTTTCCTAGGCTGTGTAGGGTACTACCGGAGGTTCATTGAAAACTATGCCCGGATAGCCATGCCTTTGACGGAGTTGTTGACAAAAGAAATGGAGTACGTTTGGACGGAAACCCGTTAGGCGGCGTTCGAGGAGATGTAGAGGCGACTAGTGACGGCCCCAGTTTTAGCCCCACCAGACTGGACGAAAGAATTTCATGTCACTCTCGACGAATCCGGATGGTATTTAGGAGCAATTCTATGGCAGCCAAATGGAGAGCGACGCAAGCGGCCAATATACTACGCTAGCCGGCAGATGAATCCAACGGAGAGGAACTATACCACCACAAAAAGGGAGGCTCCAATGGTCACCTATGCCAGTAAGAAATTCCGGCACTACCTCCTGGGATACAAGGTAATTTTTCTTTGTGCTCATGATTCCTTAAAGTATGTGGTTAATCAGACGGACCTGTCCGGAAGACTCGCACGGTCAATCCTCCTTCTCCAAGAGATCAATTACGAGGTGGTTGTGAAATCTGGTAAGTCCAATTTGAATATGGATTACTTGTCTAGACAGTAGGGACTGGAAAACCCGAATGAGCTTTAGGTAGACTTTCTGGACGAGTTTCACGATTTCGGAAGCTGGGAGGACATTCCGGATCCGAAAGAATTCCAGGCTTCTAGAGACATTTCCGTCTTCTGGATTGAGGAGGACAATGACCCAGAGCTGACACAAGTATAAAAGTACCTCTAAACTCAGACTTATCCGGAGGGGTTGTCCAGGGAAGAGAAGAGTGTTTTTCAACATTGGGTGGCTCCATATTCGATAATATGGGATGTTTTGTTCACGCTGGGGGCTGATGAGAAGCTAAGGCGGTGTTTGGAGCCCAAGTTCCGATGGATAGTCATCTAGAGTCTGCATGATGGACCGACCGGAGGAAACTTTGCATCCGTTACCACCGTCGAAAGAATACGGTCGGCCGGATATTGGTAGCCACACTTGAACCGGGATGTCCGGACCTTCAGCCGGAGCTGTGATCCGTGCCAACGAATCGGAAATCCAACCTTCCGGAACCACTGGCCACTGACAACCATTGTGCCTTTGGCACCATTTAAGAAGTGCGGGTGAATTTTATGGGACCTATTCAATCCCTAGGTAGTCAACAACATAGACACATTATCCTTGGCACTGTTGTAGATTAGAAACGGCATTGGATGTGATGTAGCGGCGACATCAATACACCCAGCTCGTCGGTTTGTGCTCCGTTGGGTGGATGGCTAGAAAAATTTGGGCGAAAGAATTTGACTCAACATTCTTCAAATCAACCGTCAACTATGCAGCTTTTCAAGTGAAGATCGACAAATTATTGGAGCGAGTTCCAATCAAACGTCCAACATTCTCCAAAGCTCGCGCATACCAGCGGGGGCTGGGCACGTCCGACTAAGTTTTGGACGCTTGCTTCCGCTATGAGATATAGATATTTTGACTTAGCGTATCGATAGTGAAGGTTTTAATTGTTGATCATTTTGCAATATGTACAAGCGTTGTGATGTAACGATGTAATTTGCCATCTCGTGATAAATAAAAGATTAACATTTTTTATACACATTGGAATATGAAGTTCATGCATGTTAAGCAGTCACGAGCGTGCGTAACCCCTGCATCCCATACCCGTACGCGCGTGCTCCAGACGCCAGGCGTCCGGCCAAGCCCCCTCTACGAATGCGCCCAACCCCCTCTACGAACGCGTGCAAACCCTGCACTAATGCGCCCAATCCTCAACACACGCGCGACCTTGGTCGGACGTGCCCAACCCTTCACCGCGCGCGCTCGGCCCCTTTTGGTACGCGTCCGATCCCGTCCTGTATGCGCCCGGCCCCTAACAATATGCACCCGGTCCTCTCTTGTATGCGTCTGGCCCTTTAAATACGCGCCCGGTCCCTCGCTTTATGTGCCCGACCCATCTTCGTATGCGCTCGGCTCCTTCACGTGCCCGCCCCTTGTCTGTAGGCGTACGACCCTGTTGTCGATATGTCAGCCACGTAGTCTCCTTCGTGGCAATGGGTAAAATGATTTACCTGGAGTCATGGTCAAACCAGGGTTGACTTATATCGGACGGACAACAGCCTCTATCGGATGGATAGCTGGACGAACGGACACTACCAGACGGCCAAACAACCCTGCCACCTGGCCTACTCCTACTCCTCCCTCATTGGGCCACCGAAAGTCAACACCTCCGCTAGCACGGCGTTTGGTAATAGGCCCTTCAAGCCCAAGCATGAGTTTCCAGAGCTTTGTTGGAGCACTAAGGGCTGCTGCGGTGGATTCCTGTTGCAGTTTGTAGAGACAATATCCCTCTGGAATGCACCCAATTGTCACTAAGCACTTTCCAAAGTAACCGCTCCGGTTTCGTTCCCACAGAGACCTAATGTTATTTTACAAATACTCCGGATAACTATGCTTATCACAGCAAATCATTTACGAGTTAGCTATCATCTTTGATTACGTAGGATAGATCCGGATCCTTCTGGAGCCGGATGTTATACAGCCGTGTCCGGAAATGTAATTTCCGGAACGCCAAAGGGTAGTTTGATTTATCTCTGTTCCTCCTCAGAGAGTCTCTTGGAGTTTTTAAACGAGTGACCAGAGTCCACTGATCCTGTTTTGTGTAAGTGGCTGGATTTCCCACTGCCCTATGACTTTAAGTGGCTAGGCACCCACTGTCCGGAACTTATAGTGACCGAACACCACTCTCCCTACGCTGCTAACAAATGATTTGATTGCAGCTGCTAGACTTAGACCCTCACGACATCCGGAAGGCCTTCCGGACGCGGTGACACAGAGTTCAGCCCGGACTACAACGACATTTTGGTGGGTACGGTTGCAATTCTCTGGAACAGAGGCTCACCGTTCACTATGGGTATTCCGTCTAGGTATTGGTATTAGGCTTTTTCCTATCTTAGGGGAGAACTCCGGCATGGACCAGAATCCAGTTTCACACGGATTCTTCCGTGGACTAGAGATTACCAGGAACACCTCTGCAGTTCATCTCTTCCCCTCCTGGCTACTTCCGGACCTTGGAGACTACCCGAAACACCTCTACAATAGCTCTCTCCAGCTCTCCCAGGCAATTTCCTAACACTGACCTAGATAGTTTTCCCCTCCGGCAAAACAACTGAGTTACACTACTCCGGAAGAATCCCTCATACAACCATACCCACAAGAATGGATCAGGCCCTCACAAGTCATAAACACCACACCAAAAGTACCAGGGAGCAAATCTGACTAGAAAAGAATGAAGTTTATTTTGACTTGAGAAGAACAAGATGCAAGGTTTTTGCCCAAAACCTCCCTGCTAAGTACTGACTAAGTCCCTACTAAACTTAGCCTTCCCCCAGGCCATGTACAAGAAGTCCGCTAGATCTTATCTAAAAGATCCGAGAAATCCGGAAAAGTTCCAGATCGGATCTCACATCCAAAAATCACGGAACAGTTCCGTCTCCAAAATTCCAATTCTACTCTACAAAAACGGATAGTCAATTCCGTTAGCAGCCGGGTGCACTTGGAGCCCCATCGTTAATCGCTGTTGATCCGGAATCTAAACCCGAGAAAAGAAGAGAAATACAAAGCTTAACTAATCCTAAGTCGGAGCTCCTGGCCCCCGATTTCTCCCACTCCGGCGGGAGGGGGAGATCTCCACCGGAACGTGCTGCTTGCCCTTTGCCTTCTTTGACGTTGCCAGAGAAAGGTTGGTCTTCCGGGTCGATAGTCCGATCGCTGGAGGTACAGCAGCCACCGGAGTCCTGGCGTCCGGCGGTGGAGGGGGCTGTTTCGGTGATCCTTCCGGGACTAGAGGTGCTGGTGTTTCCGTCGCGGAAGTTGACCTGGTCTCCTGAACCAAGTCTCTGTAGCTTCCGGATGGACTCCTTTGTCCGGGCGCCAATCTCCGGGACACAGACCTTGGGGGAGCCAGGAGGTTGCCTGTCGCCTGAGGATCCGGTAGACGCATGTTGGGTGGTGACAATAGATCCGGAAGCTTCTTCAGGATCTCACTCGTACTTGGGTTGGGAAGTACAATACCCTCCGTCGGTGTCCGAGGCGACAGAGTGTCGAGAGACTCCGGGTTCGTTGAGGTGCCCGGAGCTCAAGTGGTCTTCGTCGGTGGTCCCGGAGGGGCTGCGGCTCGTGTTGGGGTCGGGGTGCCTTCCGGTCCATGTACCGCTGGCTCTTCCGGAAACTCCACGGTTATGTTGTCGACCAGGAGCTTCATCTGCTCCCAGGTCTGCCCCATCTTATCCGCTTGATCGAGGAGGAACTGGATGATGTTGGCCCGGGTGACCTTCTCCTTCTTCTCCACCAGTTTGGTGAAGAGCCGGCTCCGGTTGATTACGTCAACCGGAAATTCCAGGGCCGCCCGAACCTCAAGTAAGGCAGTTGCGGAAGCGTTGGCCTTTTCCTCAGCCGGTTTTCGGGCCGTCACCGCCAGAGCTGCCTCTGCGAGGTATTGCTTCACCTTCTTCTCCATATCATTACTGGCCTTGCAAAGGGAAGCGATCTGGGTGTGCAGCGCCTTCGTGCCCATCTCGCGGCTCCGGAGTTCCTCCACCCTGTTGATGGCATCCTCCAGTCGGTCGACGCCCACACTCCGGGAGATTTGCTCTACACTGGTGGTGATGATGTAGTTGGTTTCCTTAAGGAGCCCAACTCACCAGCCAATATCTCGTGTGAGCTCAGCATCAGTTTGAGCTGACCCTTGCAGTCGTCCCGATTAACCTTCCTCTTCTTCCGGCTGGTCCCTGCTAAAGGTTCAGATTCGTCTTCTCCGGACGAAGCGGAGGAGCTACGGATGCCCGGACTCTCCGTCTGGGGCTCCTTCCCTCGAGGTCTCTTCGGAGCCTTCTAGCCTTCGGGAGTGCTTGTGGAGGCTGCTTCCGGCGCAGGCTCCTCCTCTCCAAATTCTTCCTCTTCAGACTCGTCACCTCCGTACTTCTGGAAGTTGAGAACTTCGTCGTACTTCCAAATTTCCGCCTGAGTTAGCTGCTGGTGGTGAGCATAGAGGTGCACCACATAGGATGCCAGGGAGGTTGCCGATTTCTTCACCTTTTGGAGGTTGGATACGAGACGGTTGATCATTTCTGTCATGAGCGTCCTCCAGTCTACGACTATCTTCTCCCGGAGTGCTCCTAGAAAAGTGCAGGCCTACTTCGCCACCACCCGCTTTGGCTTCCGGATGAAAGATAGGGTTTAAAAACCCTAGCACAAGCTAGGAGTCCAGGTGCCAAAGGTCCTGCAGGTTGTAACCGTCCTTGGAGTCCGCCGGTCCGGCAAACTCATCCGTTAGGAATTCGTCCCGCCGTTCTACCACCTTGGTGCGGCCGCCCCGGAAGTCGTACGTGTGAGATCATTCCAGGACTCTCTAGTTCTCCGGGTGGGCTCTCACCAACCCCTAGTACTTCTCGACCGGGGTGCCCATGAGTTCTCGGAAGTAGACCTCCTCCCGCATGCCCCAGGGGACTTCGAGCAAATCCTCGCAGCCCATTGTCTTCAAGCTCGACTTCAGTAGGTTGTACTCGTTGTGGGACTCCGTTCCATCATGTTGCCGGAAGTTAACCTTAAATTCCGGCTAAAATTAAAAAAATAGTTAATTAGTTACTATAGTGTGTGCTGGAATGCAGCCTATAATGTTGATGTAAGAATAAAGTCGGATGGGCCAGACTGCAAACCCTAATTAAGCCTTAAACTGTTAAAAGCGGGGCCGGAGCAGTTACCAGAATTCCAGGGCACCCAGTTATTCGGAACCGTCAGCCAGAACCGTCGCCATCAACTGTCATCATGACTCCGTACTAACGGCTGGACTACTTAAGGCTGGGGTTCTGCGGGAAACCTCTTTCTTCTCCATTTCTTTCTCGCGTACTGGGGTTTCGCGTTGAGATTTTCTTCTTCTCTCTCTCTCTCTCTTACAATTTTCTAACTGCTGGCCGTTAGGTTTTGAAGCTTAGACGGTTAGATCGGACGTGCGTCCGTTAGGAAGAGCTTTTGTGAGGACGGTGCGTGCAGGGACTACCTTGAGAGACTGTGAGGTCGCAGGAATTCCCATGAAGTCTATGTCGATGGTCAAGAAGAAGCGGACGGGCAGAGCCGGGCCCGGCCGGAGAGACGAAGAGCCGGCAGTGGTGCTCCCACCTTTGGCCTGCGTTCTTCCGGATATTCCAGAGGACGTGGACGAATTTAACCTCCTGAAGTCGAGCTTGAAGACTATGGGCTGTGGGGGTTTGCTCGAAGTCCCCTGGGGCATGCGGGAAGAGGTCTACGTCTGAGAACTCATAGGCACCCTGGGGTTGATGAGAGCCCATCCGGAAAACTGGAGAGTCCCGGAATGGTCGCAGGCGTACGATTTCCGGGGCGGCCGTACCAAGGTGGTGGAACGGCGGGACGAGTTTCTAATAGACGAGTTTGCCGGACCGGCGGACCCGAAGGACGGCTACAACATGCACGATCTTAAGCACCTTGACGCCCAGCTCGTGCTAGGGTTTTTAAACCCTATCTTCCATCCGGAAAAGCCGAAGAGGGTGGTGGCAAAGTGGGCCTGCACCTTCCTCGGGGCACTCCGGGAGAAGATAGTCGTAGACCGGGGGACGCTCATGACGGACACGATCAACCGTCTTGTAGCCAACCTCCAGAGGGTGAAGAAGACGGCAACCCCCCTGACATCCTATGTGGTGCACCTCTACGCGCACCACCAGCAGCTCACTCCGGCGGAAATCCGGAAGTACGACGAAGTCCTCAATTTCCGGAAGTACGGAGGGGACGAGTCCGAAGAGGATGAATCCGGAGAGGGGGAGCCTGCTCCGGAAGCAGCCACCACAAGCACTATGGAAGGCCGGAAGGCCCCGAAGAGACCTTGGGGGAAAGAACCCAAGACGGAGAGTCCGGGCATCCGCAGCTCATCCGCGTCATCCGAAGAAGACGAGTCCGGACTCTCAGAAGGGACCAGCCGGAAGAAGAGGAAGGTGGCCCAGGACGACTCCAAGGGTCAGCTTAAGTTGATGGATGAACTCACCCGCGACATTGGCTGGAGGGTTGGGCTCTTTAAGGAGACCAACTACATCATCACCACCAGCATGGAGCAAATCTTCCGGAGCCTGGGTGTCGAAAGGCTGGAGGACGCCATCATCAGGGTAGAGGAACTCCGGAGCCGGGAGATGGGCACGAAAGCGTTGCACATCCAGATCGCTTCCCTGTACAAGGCCAGTAATGATATGGAGCGGAAGATGAAGCAATACTTTGCGGAGGCAGCTCTGGCGGTGACGGCCCGGAAACTGGCCGAGGAGAAGGCCAACGCTTCTACAGCAGCCTTGCTTGAGGTCCGGGCAGCCCTAGATATTCCGGTTGACGTGGTCAACCGGAGCCGGCTCTTCACCGAACTGGTGGAGAAGAAGGAGAAGGTCACCCGGGCCAACATCATCCGGTTCCTTCTCGATCAGGCGGATAAGATGGGACGGACCTGGGAGCAGATGAAGCTACTGGTCGACAACATCGTCGTGGAGTTTCCGAAAGAATCAGCCGCACCTGGACCGGAAAACACCCCGACCCCAACGCGAACCGCAGCTCCTCCGGAAGCACCGGCCAAGACCACTTGAGCTCTGGGCACCTCAGCGAACCCGGAGTCTCTCAACACTCCGTCGCCTCGGACACCGACGGAGGGTATTGTACTTCCCAATCCGAGTACGAGTGAGATCTTGAAGACCCTTCCAGATATTTTGTCGCCGCCCAATATGCGCGTGCGAGATCCTCCGGCGGAAGGCAACTTTCCGGTACCCCCTAAGTCTGTGTCCTGGAGGTTGGCGCCCGGACCAAGGAGTCCGACCGGAAGCTACAAGGATGAGAGCCGCCAAAACGGCTCCCGATGATGAATGGACCGCACATCAATTGTGTTAGGTTCAACTAGTAGCTGAAGTGGGTAATCCAATAGGATTAACCCATGATTTTTGATCAATATGGCTAAATGGCCTTTCCATTCACTAATTCCTTAAATAGGAGCCACTTTATGGCAACCACGGATTTTATTAAGTTAACCAAAAAATTATTAGGAAGGAAAAAATGAAGAGAAGATTAGGAAAAAACAAAAACAATGGAAATGAAAGAGAAATAGAAGTGGTGGAGAAGAAATTACCTCCTACCGAGTCGGGGGCCGCAATTGGCCTCGGTGAAGAAACCACGGGAAAAATTAGGAGAAGAAGAAGAATGATGGTGAGGAGAAGGAAAAAAGAAGGAGGCTTAAAAAGCCCTTAAAAAAGTAGAGAAAAGGGGTCCAAAAGAAGTGGGAAAAAACCCTCACCATCACTTGGTAAATTAATCCTAATCCCAAGCAAGGGGAGTTCAATTTAGGTAGATTAGTTAGATTTAGCATCCTTGAATTTAGCGTAATAGCTCACTTATTGGAGGTCATGCACACCTATGTGGCATGGGGTCAAAGTTTAGATTTAGATATTCCTTGGTTAGTGGGACACCCACTTTTGTTAAATGCAAGGGTGGCATGGGATTAGTAGTCATAGGGTTAATAGGCTTTGTAAGAAGGGGTCATTAATGGAAGAAGGCCAAAGGCGGTGGGGAACTTCTTGGGGAACTCAAGGAGAACAAAGGTTGGGGGGTTACCCCTTGGAGGGGTTGCATTCGGTTAGTGTGCAAGGAGGTAGGAAAAAGAGAGAACAGGGAGAGGAAGAAAAATGAGAGAGAGGGAATCGTGGGAAGGAGAGCCGGAAGCCCCGGCCACTAGGAGTGTGAGTTAGAATAGGCAGAACACGAAGATCACGAAGAGCGGAACACGAAGATCACGAAGAGCAGAACACGAAGATCACGAAGAGCAGAACACGAAGATCACGAAGAGCAGAACACGAAGAGGACGAGCTGACGAAGAGCAGAACACGAAGATCACGAAGAGCAGAACACGAGGAGGACGAGCTGACGAAGAGCAGAACACAAAGATCTGAAGGAAGGAGGGTGAATTGAATCAAACCAGGGAGCCTCTCCTTTCCCCTGGCTAGTAGTCAATTCCTTGTGCATAAGGGAGCCCTAATTTTTTTCTAGTCTCACACATCACGCGGAAGCGCTGTCAAAATTTCACTAGAATTAGGGTTACAATCAACTCAACTCAACCAAGTGATTAATCTACAAGAATAAGAGAACACAGCTGGATGCTCATGCGTAGCTTAGTGTTAAGGTGGGGTTAATCATGTGAAGCATATGTGGCGTGCACGTGAATGGTTGGTTACAATTTTTGAGTAAACATGTATGTTGAAGGTGCACTGCTGGTCGCTGGCTGTGAGGTCCAGGGTCGAGTCAAATGATTAATTGAAGGCTGCCATCATGTTAAGCACAAAAAACTAATAAGAATCAAAAAAACAACTATGCGAAACGGAGTTATGGTCAAGGAGATAAATGGTATTATAAGTCTGTAGGAAATATGGGGGCCTGTCTGCTGCCGACTGATTCCAGGGTCACACCCAAGCCTGGAGCTGACCTTTAAGGGTTTAATCAAGTTTGTGATGCTGAATCGAACCCATGTGAGTTGAAAACGTTGGATTTGGAGCTCTAGAGCAAAAGTTACCTCCGTTCAAAGGTGGGTGCAATTAAAAGGCTGGATTAAGTCACCACCTCACTAATCAACCACAAGGAACCTAAGTAAGCATGAGATGTGTCACCATGCTCGTATAAATTGTGTGTGAATGGGCTGAGGATTGGTTACACAAGGAACTAGGCCCCGTATTAGGATCTTGTGTTCAAGATAAGCCACCCTTTAGGGGCAATTTATTTGGCTCACAAGGGACTTGGTCCAGGAGACCGGGTCAGCTTCCGCTGCGGAAACACCTGCACCTCCGGTTCCGGAAGGGTTACCGCAATAGCCTCTTCCACCGCCAGACGCCAGGACTCCGGTGGTTGTTGTCCCTCCGACGGCCGGACCGCCGACCTGGAAAACCAACCTTTCGCTAGCAACGTCAAAGAAGGCGAAAGGTAAGGCGCTCGTTTCGGTGGAGATCTCCCACTCCCGCCGGAGTGGGCGAAATCAGGGACCTGGAGCTCCAACTTAGGATTAGTTAGGCTTTGTATCTCTTTTTCTTCTTTTCTCAGGGTTAGAGTCCGGATCAGCAGCGACTAACGATGGGGCCCCAAGTTCACCAGGCTGCTGCCGAAATCAATTGCCAGTTTTGTAGTTTGAGTAGGAATTCCGGAGACGGAACTATTCCGTGATTTCTGGATCTGAGATCCGATCTGGAACTTTTCCGGATTTCTCGGATCTTTTAGATAAGATCTAGCGGACTTTCCGTGGGTGGCTACGAAGAAAGCTAAGTTTAGACACAGCTTAGTTAGTACTTAGTAGTAGGGTTTTGGACAAAACCTTTTTATCTTATCTTCTCACTTGGAAATATACATTACTTTTTGTACCAGTCTTGCTATCTCGTGCTTGTAAGTGGTGTCTGGGACTTTGGGAGTGGCAGATCCGTTCTTGTGGGTATGGTTGTGTGAGCATTTCTTCCCGATTAGTGTAACTCATTGTTTTGCCGGAGGAGGAAGCTATCAAGGTCGGTGTTAGGAGATCGCCCGGGAGAACTGGAGAGAGCTTTGTAGAGGTGTTCCTGGTAGTCTCCAGGGTCCGGAAGTAGCCAGGAGGAGAGGAGATGAACTACGGAGGTGTTCCTCGTAATCTCTAGTTCGCGGTAGAAACCGTGCAAAATTGGATTCCGGTCAATACCGGAATTCTCCCCAAAGATAGGAAAAAAAAGCCTGATACCAATACCTAGACGGAATAACCATAGTGAACAGTGAGCCTCTGTTCCGGAGAATTGCAACCGTACCCACCGGAATGTCATTGTAGTGCGGACTTGTCTCTGTGTGACCGCATCCGGGAGGCCTTCCGAATGTCGTGAGAGCCTACGTCCGGCAGTAGCAATCCAATGACCAGTTAGTAGAGTAGGAAGAGTGGTGTTCGGTCACTATAAGTTCCGGACAGTGGGTGCCCAGCCACATAAAGTCACACGGCAGTGGGAAATCCAACCACTTACACAAAACAGGACCAGTGGACTCCGGCCACTCGCTTAAAAACTCCAGGAGACTCTCTGAGGAGGAACATAGATTAATCAAACTACCCTTCCATGTTCTGGAAACTACATTCCGGCTGCAATTGTACAATATCGGGCTTCGGAAGGATCCGGATCTAACCTACGTAAGTAAAGACTAAAGCTAACTCGTAAACGGACTGCTGGGATAAAAATTAGTAATCCGGAGTATTAGAAAGAACAACATTAGGTCTCTGTGGGAACAAAACCGGAGCGGTTTCTCTTGAAAGCACTTAGTGATGATTGGGTGCATTCCGGAGGGATACTGTCTCTACGAACTGCAACACTCGTCCATGTCTTCTGGAATGTCCGGGAGAACGTGGACCAAGGATGGAAGTGCAACTGCCGGCTCTTCGTCTCTCTGGCCGCGCCCGTCTCTGTCCGTTCGCTTGTTCTTGGCCATGGAGACCGTCTTCATTGAGTTGACTTAATTCCTTACTTTCTCTCGAGGTAGTCCCTGCTCGCACCGTCCTCATCAAAACTCTCCCTAATGGCCGCACGTCTGTTCTAACCGTCTAAACTCCAAACCCTAACGGCCAACAGTTAGAAAACCGTAAGAGAGAGAAAGAGGGAGAGAAAACCTTGAGGCGGAACCTCCGTGCGCGTGGAAGGAATGGAAAAGAAAGAGTTTTTCCCCCCGAACCCCAGCCTTAAGTAGTCTGGCGGTTAGTATAGCATCATGATGACAGTTGATGGCGATAGTTCCGGCTGATGGTTCCGGATAACTGACTGCCTCGGAATTCGGGTAACTGCTCTAGCTCCGTTTTTAACATCTTTAGGCTTAATTAGGGTTTGCAGTCAGACCCCTCCTACTTTATTCTAATATCAATATTATAGGCTGCATTCTAGCGCAAACTATCGTAACTACGTAACTATTTTTTTTGTTTTGGCCGGTATTTAAGGTTAACTTCCGGCACCATGTGGGGACGGAGTCCCACAATTCCACCACGGAAATAGCTCCACCGACGGGACCACCGGCACCACCTTCTGGATCCCGATCCTCGAGGCCACTGGCAACCTCAACACCCCAGAGGAAGAAGACCGGCAAAGCCAGAGTCGAAGGGTCTACAAGGCGTTTGAGACCAAGATTCTAGAATGTTGGATCAACCCCCTAGTAAGATCTAAGATTTGAATTAGGAACATCTTAGTGATCTAGGTTAGATAGCGATTAACAATGGAGCTCAGAGTTGCACCCAGCTACTTAACTCAGAAACTAAGTGTAGAGCCAAAATGACAAAAATAGATTTTTTCTGAAAATTAAGTGTAGAAAGGGTTGTAGATATATAGAGAATTAAAAGAATAATGATTAAGTCTACACTGAGTAGTTAATTAAGTGGAAAATACCTATTCATATCCAAGGAATAGGAAATAATGGGAAAAGGGTTGAACTCATACCCTTTGGGTAGGGTGTACCTTTTCATGAATGGATATGAAGAGATGTGAAGATTTAGTGGAATTAATCTTAATGGTTAATAATAGGGAAAATCTCTTGCCAAGAGGTATACCTCTTGGATGTTGAGTAGAATGACTAGCTTGAATTTTTAGCATTCTTGGCCATTACCATAGAAATTCCTTGGAGGAAGATTGGAGTGAGCCCTAGCTTTAGGTGAAAGAGCTAGTTGATGACTCTTAATGTTGTAAGAGTATTTAATTTTATATATGAATATATAATTGTTATTGAATTTGCATATGTAGAGTCTTGTGTGTGACTTGAGTCATATGTATAATTGCAATATTATGTGAACTTCTTTGCATAAATTTGACATTGTGTGTTGAATAAATACAATTGCATGCATTAGGTATTAATTGTGGATAAAATTCCTATGCATGAATGCATTGAATATTTATACTTCATGGAATAAGTTAGGGAAACACCCTAACTACTAAGGTCATGGGTGTGACCTTGTGTGTGTGTGTTGGAGCATTAATCATGAGTGTGAAGATTAATGGAGATAATGTGAAATTAAGTGACTTAGTGCATGAGATGTGTGATGCATAAGTACTTAAGAAGATCTCAAGTGTGAGTGAGCATAACTTGAGTATCATAAGAATAAGAGTGGAGATCTTATTCATGTTAATGCAATTTATGCAATAAACATCAAGAGCGGCATACCTTGATGCACGGCAAGAGTGTCATATTATGCATACAAAAAAATTGGCATTAAATCTAACCTTAATAGAAGGGATTCTCTAAGGTAGACTAAGTTGTGAGTATTTAAGAATCTATCATAAGAGAGAAAATAAGGAACAAATCCCAATGAAAGACTTAAGAAGAAAACATAGAAACTTAAGAATCTTAAGTCCAAGTTTGGATACATAAGCTTATGAAGGTTGAGACCTTAAGTAACAGGAGACCCTTAAGTTTAAGGGATTGGACTTAAAGGTTCGTATAAGTCAGAATACGGGACAATATTTGCATTCAGTGAGATGCACTCCCGGTTCTGGAAGACTTAAAGACAGAAACTTAAGAACACTGTAGGGTTGAATTGGTCTAGACAGTGCAGGTTCTTAAGAATCAGGCTTAAGTGAGTGCTTAAGAACTAAGGGCCAGAGATTGTGTCCTTAAGAACATCGAGACGATCGAGAAGGAAGTCTTAAGAACCAGTCAGAGATCTTAAAGACTAAATGGTAGAAGTAAGTGTAAAACACCGTCGTCTTTAAGAATTAAGTGTGGATAAGTGAACTTAAGTGGAGACTTAAGAGCTGAAACTCCTTAAGACTTAAGTTAACTTGTGTATGGGATTTTTGAGACTTACCATTGTCTTAAGACCGTGATCACGTGGACCGAGTGGACGGACGTGAAAAGTGGAGCGTTTTTGCATGAGGTAAGAATTTGAATTCTTAAAGACTGTAATTAAAGAACCAATGCAATGAGACTTAATGGAAACTTCCATTAGCCCAGTGTGGCAAGTGTTTAAGGATTAGTGGCATAAGCACAATCTTAAAAGGACTAATGTTCCGTCTTAAGGCACGAGAGATCCTTGGGGTTTAGACTTTGTTTGTGGATCCCTTAAGAGTGATGCTAACAGCCCTAATTTCCTAAAAATAGATAGATAACCTTAAGAATTAACCAAAAAGATAGCTTTAATGACACAATTAATCTCCAAATTACTTAAAACTAGGCGTATGATCATCCCTCTAATGAATCCTATGAAGTGTGGATACACTTGGGTGTTTTATTAGAGTGGTGAAAAATCACTCTACACTAAGGCATTTTGTAAATTTCCGGACTTCAGCGAATTTCTGGATGTCCCCGGACCCGGGAATTTTGGATCTGAGATTAGATTTCCAGATTTTATTTTTTTGGGAATAAGATTTTCCATATTTCTCGCGGATTGGATAAGACTAAAATGAGAAAACTTAGGTAGTACTTAGTAGATGGATTTTGGCACACTTATTATCTTGTTTCTGACAATTGAACATATTTCAAACCTTCTACTAGATTTGCTTCCTAGTTATTGAGGCAAGGAGTGTCGTCTTTTTGAGGAAACGGATTTATTGTGGTATGGGTTGTTGTGAAAGGATTCTTTAGTAGTAAGTGGTATCTTGTTTTCTTTAAGAGGGAACCGGTTGGGACTTGCATTGGAAGAACGTCCGGAAGAGCTGGAGGCATATTGCAGAGGTGTTCCTGGTACTCTCTAGGGTCCGGAAGAAGCCAGGAGGGGAAGAGTTGAACTGCAGAGGCGTTCTTGGAGTTGAACTGCAGAGGCGCTCCGGAGAATCACAACAGTGCTTACTGGAATGTTGTTGTAGTCCGGACTTATCTCTGCATGACCGCGTTTGGAAGGCCATCCGGATGTTGTGAGAGTATTGGTCTAGTAACAACAATCAATCACCGGTTAGCGGAGTAGGGAGAGTGGATGTCCAACCACTATAAGTTTTGGGGCAGTGGGTGTCTAGCCACGTTAAATCACAAAACAGTGAGGAATCCGGCCACTTACATAAAATATGATTAGTGGCCTTCAGGTCACTCGTTTTAACCCTCCTAAAGACTCTGTGAGGAGGAACAGAGATAAATCAAACTACCCTCCGATTGTTCGGAAACTAGTTCTAGAAACCATTTTTGAATTCCGGAATCTGGAAGGATCCAGATCTGTAGCAAGCAGATGAATAGAATAGCTTGCCTATAAACGATTGATTGATAGTTTAGTTTTTGTTGGATATTCTGAGAAGAACAATAGGTCTCTGTGGGAACGAAATCGGAGCGGTTGACTTTGGAAGCATTTAGTGACGATTAAGTGTATTTCGGAGGAATACTGATTCTACAAACTGCAATACCTAGTGTCTACGGGATCGAGCGGAGTTCTTCAAGTTGGCTATGCCCATGGCCATGGAGAACTTCTCCATCGCTCAACATCGTGACACCTTACGATACGCTTGAATTTGTAGCAGTGCCTATCAACCTCAGCTACAACATTTTTTCACAGGAGATTACGTTTATCTGCAACGTGAGGCACCCACAACGTTGGATGTCAAGGTTGGGCACACCATTCTTCACGTGAAGGATGTATTCCCTAGTGGCATCTTGCTGGAAGGCAAGGATGCCGGAAGTGTCAGGAGCACTCCAAGAATTGTGCTCCCTATCATTTATCCATTGATGGCTTCGTTTGTCTGGAGTTGGCGGTTGTGCCCGACGGCCTTCCGTGTTTTGTATGTGGTGAGAAGAAGGGCACGGCTACCATGTTGCTTTGTCACCATTGCTAGCATGGTTGGCATATGGCTTGCCTGATGCCGCTTCATTCTATTCTATCATCCGGGGATTGGACTTGCCCTCGTGTCGGAGGTCTCCAAGCTACGTTTCACCCGATGAAGCGACTTGAATTCCTCGTGGACTTGTCACTTTGTGGTGCGTTGCCATCCTGTTGGAGTTCTTTGTTTCAGTTTAGAGATAGGCAACGTGGAGACTGACCAAGGAATTGGCATCAAAGTTGTCTAAGGCGATTGAAGATGGTGCTCACATTCCACCCAGCCTACCCTCTCTTTGTTACTTCTCCATATACTTATTGATTCGGCAACGGGCAACATCTTCAATTGGATGCGTATTGTTGTTGCAGCGACATCACCTTGGCATCAAGTCTTGTTAGTACTGTATGGTCCTAGCTGGATAGAGGGTCTCTTTATCTGCTATGGGGGCACTTGAGGGTGTTCTATGTATACTTTGTATAGTGTATGTTTTTCGTTTATTTGATGTTGGTTATGACTCTTGATATGTTGTGGTTATCAATCTTTCTTTACACGACAACTATCACAGGACGTGGCGTCGAGGGCCTCTCCGTATCGTAGTTTTAGCGTAGATTAGTTTGTTACTAATCTACGTGTATGTAGGGATGATCGATGGCGCACCGCTTTCATCCATGGATGATTTTCATCCATTGAGGGTTGTATATGTGTGCATATAGCGCCGCACATGTCCTTGACTTGTCATCTTTGTTAAGTCAAACTTTGTGAGTGTGTTTAGAGAGTGATTAGTGAGTGCTTGCTTGTAAATGATGGTAAGTCATTAGTAAAGGCTCTACATTCTCTAGTTCCGCTCGCACTTGTTGATTCTTTCCTCGTGGAGTGCAAGACGCTTCACTACGTGTGATTTACATCTCTTTCCTTGAGGGTGTATTACGTATACTTGTTTTAGTGTATGTTTTGTGTTTATTTGATGTTGGTTAGGACTCTTGATTTGTTGTGGTTATCGATCTTTTCCTACACGACAAATCTCTAACTAAGATCAATGGTCCAAATTAGAAAAGCCTAAATCCGATTTTAGGGCTACCTAGAACAACTACACTATAGCAATTTTGACAAAATTAACAGCACCAATGTGTTCAAAACAAATTTCAATCATTGAATTGACTATTCAAAAGTCCAAATCCGAGTTCTAGAACAACAAAAACCAAGTGGTTCCTTAATTTAATTGTTAATTTTGCTTGCAACTACATCTACTCTTCTTCTTATATTTCTTATCTTCTATTTTTTCCTCTTTTTACTATAACAAAAGTGCCATACAATTTGAAGTTCCAATCTAATTTTTTCACGAACTAATTCAAACACTAAACTACCAACTTGAACTTCCTAAAACAAAATACTAATCCTAATTCATGAATGGGTTCCGATGTCTCTTTTGTTTCTTGCAAGTCTAATTTCGTATTAATAACTTCAATTTTATCCTCCATAATAATTAAAGGCTACGAGGAGTCCTTCAAATCTTAAAACTCTAATTAACACTAAGTGGTGCTATTAATCACAAACCTAATCCTTAATTGTAACTAATGAGGTTGTCTCCCACTAACTAATCACTAACTAAAATTGTGGCGCTATTAGGCGCTCACAAGTCTAAATCTTGATGATGTCCTTTCTTCAAACTAATCTTCCAAAGCCCCCTCTTGAAGGTTTGCACCATGCGCTCCGCCAATCCATCCACTTTGGGGTGATCTCTCGAAGTAGTGCGGTGATCTATCATCGTTTACTCAGACAACGTTTGAAATTCTCCCAAGAACTCACGTCCTTTGTTTGTGAGAACTTCTGTTGGAGCTCCAAAGCGACTCAAAACACAATCAAGAAATGAATAAGCAGCCCCTTCACTAAACTTATCAGGCAATGCCACCAACTTTATCCACTTTGAGAAGTGTTCAATCATCACTAACACATACTTGTTGTGTCTAGGTGTCACTGGCAATGGATTTGCAAAATCCAAGCTCCATCTATATCCTAAGCTCATAATTGGAAATGGTTGCAACTGTGACATTGGAGCGTTAAAAGACGCTTGCACACGATCACACACCATGAACTAGGCCACCAAAGCTTAAACTTGTCATTGCATTCCTCCCCACCATTAGTGAAGCTGGAGCAAGCTATAAGTCCTCCGCACTCCAAAGTGCCCAAGGTCTTCGTCGGTATCCTTGATGACCTTCACTCTCTTGAATGGAGTCAGCACAACCTCCCGCTTGCCATCCAACCATATCCTCAAAAGGTAAGTCCTCTCCCACACGAACCGCTTGGCTCGTTGCGAGACCCAATCTCTCTCCTTAGATGACCATGTGGGCATCACTTTTCCATTCTTCAGAATCAGCATCACGTTTGTGTTTTCAAAGATGTCTTTGGCGCCCCCAAATTCTTCACCGCCGTCTTCATCTACTATGGCCATAGTAGCTTCTCCGGTGTCATCTCCACACATCGCCAACGGACTTAGAAAGGCCGAACAATGCCAACATGGCAACAGATCGGCCTCATCCTCCCTGTGCCACCTAGCGCCTGTAGCATCTGCTTGGTTTGGAATTGGATTGCAGATAAGGCCGTTGGCATCCATATTCACCAAGCTCTGTGCACCACCTTGAAGTTGTACTCCATCAACATCAAGGCCCACTCCGCTAGTTTCCTTGTTAGTTTATCAGACTCCATCAACCACTTTAAAAGTTGATGATCCGTAACCAACAGAAACTCATTACCATAAACGTAACATAAAAAATGAGCAGTTGCCCATATCACGGCCAAACATTTCCGTTTATATGAGCTATACAGAGCCTTCACGTTGTTGTTGGACCAACTGGTGTATGCAATCACAAACTCCTCCCTGTTGTCATCCATTTGTGTCAACACCGCGCTGATTTCCAATGCACTCCAATCCATAATACTATGTAGCTGGTATGTCCTCCCTACTATTGGCCTTCGAAGTATAGGTGCCGATGCCAAGCCGTCCTTCAACTCTTAAAAGGCTGCCTCTTGCTCAGCTCCCCAGATCCAAGGTTGATCATTCCTTGTCAACATGGTCAATGGCTTGGCAATAACATTGAAAATCTTCACAAACTTTCTATAGTAGTTACACAACTCAAAGAATGCACGTAGCCTACTAACATCTCTTGGTCTAGGAATAGACATCACTACTTCAATTTTGCTAGCTACCACACCCAATCCACTTGGATATATCATATGGCCTAAGTACTCAATGCAGTCAAAGTAGATTTTACACTTACCAAGGTGCAACTTCAAACCGTGGAGCCTCAATCTAGCAACACTTCCATGAAGTGTAGCCTATGGTGCCTTTGATTCGTGCTAAAGACAACGATGTCGTGAATGTAGCATCTCACAAAATCCAAGCCGAAGAATACTCAATCTATAACCCTCTGGAGTTCGGCGCGCACATTCTTCAATTCCAATGGTAAGAACTTCCAATGGAACAATTGGTCCTTTACATCTTTGTCATTGCCCTAGAACGCGGTCTCTCCTTGTCTTCCTCTCTTAGTCCAATCTAGTCGTATCCAGAGCGCAAGTCCAAAGTATTGAATACCTTGGCCTTAATTCTCCTTCGGCGTTGGCATGGCATAACAATCCGACTCGGTGAATTTAATAAATCCTCATGTAGTCCCCGCACATCCTCTTCTTGGTCCAATTACCGTAGATATCTATCTTCGATGGCAAAATCGTCACTCATGCATACTCACAATCCGGTGGAGCCAACTCCACTATCGCCATCAACTCCTTCGTACGAGCGGGTATCATCCTCCGATCAACGTTGCTAATCTTGTACGGTTTCCGATATATTGGTGTTTTGTTCGTCAAGTTGATACGTACTTCTTGCCCCTTCAATACTTTAAGATCTTCTAGACTAAAGGCAAAACAATCTAAGTACTCCTTGAGGAACTCAATTTTCAAATATCCTTAGTCACCGCCGCCTTCGGTTCCTTTGGAGCAGGACTCTCCTTCCTTGGTTGCTATTGAATGCCGAATGGAAGAAGGTCTTCTTCCTCCATCTCCATCATACTTCCAAGTCCTTCCAATTGGCTTAGTTTGCCAATATCCTCCATTTGGTGAGTTGTTTGTTCTTCCATAACATCTTCTCCACAGCTTCCTCCAAATCTTTCTTATGGTGGACCAATCCCCTACTTTCCATGGGTGAGGTGCTAAGGCGCTCTCGCCCCCAAGTACTTTGCATGTCACTCTAACAAAAACAAATGGTTCTCTGGCCGCTGGCAACTCACAAGACCCCATGTAACTGCTGAAATTAGAAGCTAACCGCTTCTGTTCTGCCATTAACAACGGAACAATCCAAGCCAAGAAATTAAAACCCATTCCTTGCCCAAGTAAAAATTGCCATTGCTGCTCCAAAATCCCGGGCGCATTGGTAGTGTCTGTGGGATATTGTCGGAACACGGTTGTTGCAAGTGCATCCCCTTGAGTGTTTAAAGTGATTAAAACACCCCAAGTCGTGACTCGTGTATCGTTCCAGGGATTCAGGTGAAGCTAGCTAGGTGAAGACAATCCGGTTATGACTTCCACCTAAAGGTCCTCTTATTCTTTTTATTCAATCAGGCCCAATCCGGTTACCTCACCTTTACAATTATCCGGATTGCTTCTCCTCACTTTCTTGTTTCCGGTTTTGCATCCGGATCCGGGAATATCAAACCACACACAATAGTAATCAACTCTAGTTTCCCCTCATGACATTAGCTATCGAAGGACGTGTCCTATTTGGAGAGGGACGGTGTACAAAACTCTCCCCTCGAAATTTAGAGTGGCGAAAGACTTCTTCATCAATCCTAACATCCTTTACACATGACAAACACACGCACCACGGTGGTGTCTACCTCCTCACAATCGTAGAGACGCTGTCAGACAACCGGTCACGCAAGAGGTATTCCAACCCTTTTCTTACTACAACGATGGAAATCTTGGAGAATCCGGATCCGGTTATGACCAGTTATGGTTTCTAACCCTCCCGCGGACTCCCAGAAAAAACTCGGATCCCTCACCTTTTCCTTTCCACTGCAATCCAGGCTTCACAAAGGTTACACCACCATTCGGAATGGGGTAGGTCGGTGATAAGGACCACTTTGGAGCTCACACAAAAAGAGATAGACAAGGGTCAAGATTAAGGACACAAAATTAACATTAAAAATGGGCAGCGCATTTCATACAACCTTAGGAACAATGCTCGTAGTTGGGTGCTTGCAAACCCTCTTCCTAGTACTAAGATAACGGGAACCGGATTCTAGTTGCAGCGGCCGCCATGCAAGGCGTCTGACCTACACACCAAAATCCAAGCTACTTGGGTCCGCAATCTTCCCATGCTTTTATGATTAGGTCATCTAACGAGACCCTAACAACCTCATGACTAACAACTAAATAACCATAATTAATAGGGTTAAATCGTTTAACCCTACCACTTGACTCCAAACCACCTAGGGCTAGTTTCCTGCGCACAAGGCAAGGAGTGGCCCTACTCATTGTCTTCCTGATCCTGACCTTTATCCTCCTCCAAAGAGTTCGAGAGCTTCATCGTCAAAGTTTTGACTCAAGGTGAAGCCTCTTCTTCTTCTTCGACTTTATCCTCCGGCTTCTGCACCTCAATCCACTCGCTCGCAGTCGTTTTCTCTTCCACTTCCCAAATGATAGTTTGCAAAACCGACTGAGTTTGCTACATTGGGGTTACCCTCTCGTAAATGGAAAGGGTCCGTCTCTTGGAAACTCGCGAGTCTGGAGTGTCGTCCTCCACCTTGCTTGTCTTCCCCTTCCAAATCCTCATCTTCAACTGAGACAACGGAGGGAGCTCGTCCTTCTACTTCTTGGATTCCAGACTTTGAGTTCGGAATCCGGCTTCCGGATCCGAAACCGTGAGCACTTCCAGAAGTGCCTCCGTCAACTCTGAGTCAAGAGACACCTTCCGCTTACCTTTCTCAACATCGCGGAAGATCCCTGCGTGAATCTTTCCGAACTCCTCCAGTACATTCTCCATCTAGGAATGGTACTCCACCAACACCTCAATAGTAAAACAATCTATCTATAATGGGGATGTTCCTTATTTCCGAAAAATTTCCTTCCATTTGCCCTTGACTTATACTAAGACGACAATTCCTTGCAAACTAGGTTCCAACAGAAATCCCATAGTTCTCTCCCGTTCATCCGCGTTGGGCTCCAACATCTCTTGAGACAAGGAATCTCAAACAAGGCCAAGGCTGCTATTCTCAAAGGCATACAATCGAGAAAAACTAAGAAACGTAGGCAATGCCCTACAAGGTTCTCCCTTGCGGTTAACCACCGCCATAATTGCTTGGTTGTCATAGTAAACGCGTTGCGGTGCCCTGTGAGGATCCAAGATATCACTCACATAGACAACCGGCTGTTTAGTACGACCCACGGCGGACTGTGTCATGAACAACCGCATTGTGCCAAGATAACATCGTAATAATCAAGTGAGAGCGTACAGTCAGAGACAACTCGAGAGTAACGATGACATAACCACCACCGTTACCTCTATTAAACAATAAAACAATACACACTTACACTCTATCAGCAATCCAAACTTAGGGAAAAGAAATAAATGATTCATAACCTCGTACACCAAGAAGTAGTAAGCAATCTACAAGTACCCCTTTACTCGCCCCCTTTGCCGGTGTTGAAGCCCCTTTCACACCGGCGAACCACACAGTTTATATGTAAATTGAATGATAACGGAGAATGAAAACCTCTCAAAACCATAGAATCGTTGTGGCCTACATGAAAAGATGCTAAACAACTCAACAAACAAAGGGTAGGCCGGGTGCAAGTAGAGCCCCATCGTTAATCGCCTCTAACACATTTTTAATGCTAGACTTTGTCTACTGAGACTCTCAACGTGCTAAATACTCAGGACAAGACCATTGACCCACTGGTACCTCCAAAAGAGGTGGAGTTAAGCATTCTAAATGCCACCCCTTAGAACATAAGTCACAAATAACCATTGTGGCTGCCTGTTTGGCACTACCACACAACCGACAACATAATCCAACAAAGATGTGAGAGAGACCAGGGTGTATTGTCCCATCAATGTGTGGCACGTGGCAAGGCGCACAATTGCGCGTGTGATCCTTCCACATCATACCATCACGACCCTCCAATACTAACACCCCTGAGTCCTTCACCTCACGAACTCTCAAAATTACCCTTCCTGCTATCACATCAAGGTGGTGGGCACTGCTTGCTGCAAATACACATAGTCTCCAGGCGTGAAACGCCGCACCTGCGGTTGATAACCACCTCCCTATATTGTAGCATAGCGCAACGTATCTCGATGTTGAGCAATGGAGAGGTTCTCCAATGCCATAGGCATCACCCTTTTGAACAAATCTGCATGTTGCTCACACACTTGAGCCCACGTGTCTTGATTGTCCATGTTAGCCAACAAGGTGTCAGCATCTGCTTGAATGGCCTTCGGTAAAATTGGGTGCCTTCCAAACAATAGATAGTAAGGTGAAAAAGACGCCAAGGATGCTTGTTTGCTGAACCAATAGCCCATTGCTATCCACGGTAGCTGCAAATCCCAATCCTGGTGATGTCCTTTCTTCAAGCTGTACTTCCGGAGCTCCCTCTTGATGGTTTGGACCATGCGCTCCGCCAATCCATCTACTTCGGGATGATCCCTCGAAGTAGTGCGATGATCAATCATCACTTGCTCACACAACGTTTGAAACTCACCTAAGAATTTTCTCCCTTGGTCTGTGAGTACCTCTGCTGGAGCTCCAAAGCAACTCAAAACACGGTCAAGAAACGAATAAGCGTCCTCCATACTCTATCCATTTCAAGAAATGCTCGATGATTACCAACACATACTTGCTGTGTCGAGGTGTCACTGACAATGGACCTACAAAATCCAAGCTCCATCTATATCCTAGGCCCATAATTGACAAAGGTTGTAAGTGTGGCATTGGATCGTTAAAAGACGCTCGTACTCGGTCACACACCATACACCGAGCCACCAAAGCTTGCACTTGGGATTGCATTCCACGCCACCAATAGTGAATCTGAAGTAGACTATAAGTCCTCCACACTCCAAAGTGTCCAAGGTCCTCATGTATATCCTTAATCAATTTCACTCTTTCTATTAGAGCTGGTACTACCTTCTTAGTACCATCTAGCTACAATCTCATAATGTGAGTCCTCTCCCACATAAACCTCTTCGCTCATTGTAGAACCCGATCTCTCTCCTTATGAGACCATGAAGCCACCGCCTCTCCATCCTTCAAAAATTGCAACACATTTGTGTCTTCATGGATATTTTTGGCGCCCCTAGACTCTTCACCCCCATCTTCATCTATTGTGGCCACAATAGCTTCCCCGGTGGTGTCTCCATTCATTGCCAATATTCCCAAAAAGACAAACAATGCCAACCTGGCAACGGGTTAGTTTGACCCTCAATATGCCACCTAGCACCGGTATCATCCTCTTGGTTTGGAATTGGATTGCGGCTAAGGCCATCGACATCCATATCTACCAAACATGCCCTATGAACCACCTTGAAGTCATACTCCATCAACATCAAGGCCCACCGTGCTAGTTTTTCTATCAATTTATCAGACTCCACCAACCATTTCAAAGGCTGATGATCTGTAACTAACAGAAATTCATTATCATAAAGATAACACCGAAAATGAGCAATTGTCCATATGCAGCCAAACATTCCCCTTCATACGAGCTATAGTGAGCCTCGGCGTTGTTGTTGGACCGACTGGCATACGCAATCACAAATACCTTGCCATCATCATCCATTTGCGTCGATACTGCATCAATCTCCAACGCGCTCCAATTTGTGTGTAGCTCGTACGTCCTTCCTGCTATGGGCCTCCGAAGTATTGGTGCTGATGCCAAACGGTCTTTCAAATGTTGAAAGGCCCCCTCTTGCTCATCTCCCCAGATCCAAGGTTGATCATTCCTTGTCAACATGGTTAATGGCTTGGCAATAGCACTGAAAGTTTTGACAAACTTTCTATAATAGTTACACAATTCCAAAATTGCTCTCAACCTACTAACATCTGGTGGTCTAGGAATAGACATCACTACTTCCACTTTGCTAGCTACCACACCTAATCCACTTGGATAAATCATGTGGCCTAAATACTCAATGCGATCAAAGTAGAATTTGTACTTACCAAGGTGCAACTTTAATCCATGGAGCCTCAATCTAGCAAAAACCTCCATTAAGTGTTGTCTATGTTGCTTTTGATTCCTGCTAAAGACAGTAATGTCATCAATACAACATCTCACGAAATCCAACCCCGAGAATACTCTGTCCATAACCGTTTGAAATTCTGCTGGAGCACTCTTCAATCCAAATGGTAAACACTTCTATTGAAACAACTGGTCCATCCCATCTCTATCAATGCCCCAGAACGCGGTTTTCTCCTTGTCTTCATCTCTCAATCCAATCTGGTGGTATCCAGAGCGTAAATCCAACGTACTAAATATTTTGGCATGGCCAAAGGCCTCAAAGTTCTCCTCTAGAGTTGGCATGGCATAACGATATGACTTAGTGAATTTATGAATTCTCCTATGGTCACCACACATCCTTTTTTAGTGCAATTACCATAAATGTCCTTCTTGGATGGCATAACCGTTGCTGATGCATACTCACAATCTCGTGGAGCCAACTCTACCAACCCCGCAGCCATCAATTCTTCTGTGCGAGCACAAATCATCTTTCGTTCCATGTCGCTATAAGTGTATGGCTTTCGGTAAATTGGTGCTTCGTCGGTTAGGTTAATACGCACTTCTTGCCCCTTCTACACTCTCTAATCATGTAAACTGAAAGCAAAACAATCTAAACACTCTTTCAGGAACTCATGTTCCTCCACTTCCACTGCTCCATCCGCCAGGCCTACTCTTGGTTTCCAAGTGTCCTTAGTCACCACCTCCTTTGATTCCTTTGGAGCAGCGTTTCCACCTTTGGTTGCTATTGGATCCCTTGTGAAAAATACTCCTCTCTTTCCTTTCCAATAACGCTCCCAAGTCCTTCCAATTGACCAAGTTTGTCAATTTCTTTCATGTGAAGAGCTGTGTGTTCTTCCAAGAAGATCTTTTCCACAACATCCTCCAAATCTATCCTCTGGTGAACCAATCTGCTTCCTTCATTCCAATTCTACCCTCCATAGTGAAGATCTGTTGTTTGGTAGTCGCAAAAATATTTGCGGTATCCCACATATTCCATGGATGAGGTGCAAAGGCCCTCTCGCCCCCAACCACTTTGTTTGCCACCCTTACAGAAGCAAGTGGTTCTCCGGCCGCCCGCAACTCATAATAACCCATGTAACTAGTCAAACTAAAAGCTAAACACTTCTATTCAGCAACCACTAATGATACAATCCATTGCCTGACCAAGTAGAAACCGTCTCTATGGTTCTGAAATCCCAGGCACATCGGTGGTGCCAAAAGGAAAGCCCATGGTTTTCTCCCGCTCATCTACATTGAGCTCCACCATCTCTTGGGACAATGAATTCCATACAAGCCCAGGTCCATTATCCTTGAAAGCATAAGATCGTGCAAAGCTAACCGACATAGACAAGCCCCTATGTGGTTCCTCCTTGCGGTTAACCACCGCTAATGGTGCTTGGTCATCGTAATACACGGGCCGTGGTGTCCTGTGAGAATCCAAAATATGACTCACATACACATCTAGGCATTTAATGCGACCCATTGCGGACTGTAATAACTTTGCCAGTTCCAAGTTTGTCCACGATAAGCGTGGTCGATGTGCTCTTGACCCTACTGCAGCTACATCAATCAACACTGGCAAACCCAGAGTCTGCTGGATTCTATGCATACTCTCTAGTGTCCTGGACCTTGAACTGCTTACCACCGGCACGTTCTTTACAATATAACTAGGTGGTTGCCTTTGAGAAGTTTGAAACAACCGAAGTACTCGAATCATGTCAAAGAATGTGGAAGAACGGAAGTCCTTTAACCCATTCTGATTGTCTGCCATAGACATGCCTTGGCAAGGCCATCCTGCAATGAGAAGGTCCACATGACCCACACGGTGAATGTCATCGTCTGACAGCAAGGAAATATTGCCCACATGTGTAGAGAAGGAAGTTTTGATGGCACTAGTCGCCAACAAGTTGGAGAATTGTATCCTCAGTCTCCGTAAGTGATGTTTGGCCACATGGCTTACTACTTCATCCACATCCACGTAAATGTACGCTTAACTTTGATCCTTGCTTGTAAAACGGCTGCCAATCCTGTGCCAATTCCTCCAAAGAGCTCCAACAATACGATGCCATCCATCGGTGCCTTTCAATGGATGGTAGCAGTGTCTAATGGAGGCCCTACGTCTTGGTCAACTCCAGACTCCTGTTGCATCTGTGGTAGCATCGAATATTGCCATGCTTCTTCCATTGCTAACTCCGCGGCCTCTCTCAACTGGGTGGTGTTACTCCACGCCGCCTCAATCCCAGGGTGATATTCTTTTTCCTCTCCACCACTCGTTTTGACCATATAGACATCCACCTTCTCTGAAGTATGGTCTACAATAGAAGGATCCTCAAAACTTGCCTGAAATCATGAAAGTTTCATATTCATACATCCAGAGAAGGCAAACACGTCAGCAAAGTTACTAGTAAGAACTCACATAAATTGAGCTGGCAACTGAGCCTTCCGCCCATCTCCTGCTTGCCATCCTGGTCTATAGCTTGCTGACTCCTCCCAAAATCCAAGGTGAATCCCATTGGGTATAGCACCGCCGAGCCTACCAAGACATCATATGACTTGGCCTCCATGACTATTGCCTTCACATTCATAGAACTAGCATCTGCCACATCGCTTTGATTGAGTTGTAACACCAACTTAGCCCTTGTGATCCCTGTAGCGTGCTCGGTACCCTCCATGGATGTGCTAATTGTCCAGGGACACTTCTCCAAAGTATCCTCAATTAAACCCAACCCTTCAATAGCGGATGCTCCCAACATCAAAGGTTGAGCTCTTGAATCCAAAAACACACGTCGAGGTACAAAAACCTTTCCCTTAGGCCCAACAAGTTGGAAAATGCCTTGGAAATTGTCAACCACTATCCCATTAGGAGTAATGGATGACCTCTCAATCATAGGTCTGGCGGCCATTGTCTTCACACGCATGGCTGCTGAAAGCAGACCCTCCACGTTGTCACTCTAGCTCTCCTCTGCAATGATTATCTCCGTCTTCAACACATTTACACCCGTGGAGTTTCCCAACTCACACATTGAGGCTACAGTCTTGAAAACCTCTGCTACAGTGAAACCATCTTGTGACAACATCTTAGCAAAAAATAAAGAGGCTTCCCATACAGGAGTTGTTGCCTCCATAAATGCTCCAAAACCTCTTGTCAGTCCTCCAGCTCGTGGTGAGGCTCGTGTGGATGTTGCCACCAGTCGTGGTAGAGGTACCATGGACGACGTGGGCACTATCTCTTCCAACGTGAAGGATTGGGGCAACCATGCTTGTTGATTATCCTTTCCATGGTGAGGATCTAGGTTTGGAGTAGCTCCACGTCGAACATCCTTGGAAATTGGAGTATGACTCCGTGTGAGGGCATAGGCCTCCTGTGTGCCAACCCTAATGGCAAGTGCCATACGACTCAACATGAAGTCTCTAAACTCATCATCCACGGAACTAAAACCGCCCCCAGCATGGAAATTGGGAGTAACCTGAAGGTTGCCACCTACCACGGTAGTGTTGGCGCTCATTGCTTCCATTTTGGCCTCCAATTCTGCGAACTTGGCTTTCTTGCTCTTCTTTTTCCCTCCAATGGCCTTAGACACCTTCTCCTTGTCTCCTCCTTTGGCTCTCTTGCTCCCAGTGGGCTTCAACTTTGGATGAAGCTTCCAACAGTTGGCCTCTGCATGCCCCTTGGCACCACAACCAGAGCAGAAACCTCCAACCTGAGGTGTGGAAGTCTTACCTTCCTTGCAATCTTTCCTTTGTTGTCCTTGCTTCCCACATTTGAAGCACAAGGCACCAATATCTGCGGTATACGAAGGAATAGCCACCTTGGCCACCTTAATCTTCTCCAGGACCTTCTCTTCTCGTTTAAGAAACCCCATGGCTGCCTTCTCTTCCAGTAAATTTATCTCAATCCGCTCCGAGGTTTCAAAAACAAACCGTAGTGTAATTGGCACCCCTAATCGCAACGCCTCATTGCAAAGCAAGGTCTTCAATTCCTTGTCCAGGATACTATACCAGTATTGCACTGCTTGTTGTTCTATAACTCCGTGAGTGTCTGAGATTAGTCTCCTTAATCTCGCATAAGCCTCTCTTAAAGACTCGTCACCTCCACGAGTGAAGGAACAAAGGGCCTTCATCTTATCCGCCCTCTGTCCTTGATAGTCTTTGTGGAATTGCACAAGGGACCCCACAGTGGGATTGAATGGAGGTGGGTGATTTGCTAGTCCCTCTGGTTGCATCATATCCTCCATCGTGCTCGTGCCTTCTTCCATCTTCCCCTTGGACAAGAGTGGTGATGTCAGCCTCGGTGCTCTACTAAACACGTCCACGTAGTTCGGTGCATAGAAATCTCTCCAGGCCATAATTTATGGAAAATGATCCTCCTCAAACTCTCCGTAGTCTGCTAGTGGAGCTCCCTCCAGACACCCAAACAATGCCCTCCACACCATGTACGGATTGAAGTTGGAGTTACTGGACTTCTGGAGTTCACACCACATGGTGAACTCCCTCTTAAAGTTATCGACTTCGTTGGTGCCCGTGGCACCCAAAAATCTCCGTACTTCTCGTTCTCCACCTCCATATGGTGAAGCCATCTCCTCTCAATCAAAGTATGATTGATAAGGCTTTGAGGGTGAAATTGGGACCTAAACACTCACCTTCGGGTTTTCAAGAAATTCCTCTTCTTCTACCAATGGCAAAGCACTCTCCTCTACCTCTCCTAGTTGACCACAACCTTTTGTCAACACCCTCTCACTAGCATCTACTAAAAAAGGATTGTTTCTCCGTGTGAACCCGGGACCTTTCCAGTTATCCAGATTGCTAGTTAGGTGATTTACTCAAACAATCGCCAAGCTTCATGGGTTCCTTTCATCTTTGGAGCATAAATCGTAGGTGATACTTTCCACTCCAACAACTCTAAGGTAAGAGTATCCCATATACTAGTGGCACGCTCTTGCCACGTGTTAACCTCCCACTGCCACGTAGTATGGAATAAGTATCCTTTGCTCTCAAACTTGGTGAAAATAAGGGAGGTGGGAAGTTGGATGCCTGCAAAGAAATCCTCTACCTCTACACCATGCCTTGATCTAGAATTCCGTAGAATTACAGCCTTACCTCCAATGACCAAATCCTCGACCCTAACTTGCCCGCGGGCACGACAGAAAGGTGCTGGAATTTCCTCCTTCACCCGAAGTGAGTGGATGTTCTGCACCCCACCAAGTGAAGTCCAATACTTCACCGATTTCGTGCACAACACTTTTGTGCCTGGTTTAAGCAAGTTCTGGGGCCCCATGAGAGATTTGGCTACCACTTGTTGTGGAGGAGGAGCCTTTTACTTGTAGGCTTTGCAAACAAGTGATCAAGGTGTTCAATACCTCCCCATCAATTTCCACCTTTGGCCCACTAGCCTTCTTAGGTTTCTTTGACTTACCTCTTTCTTCCATGATCCATAATTTTAATCCCAAATATTGTTGAAACACCCTTAAACCATGTTAATAATGTCCCCGCAATCTTTAAGCTTCCACTCTAATTTTCCTTAGCACTTTGTGGGAAGTCGTCCCACAGGTTTTCGGAAGTTAACCTAAAAATCCGGCCTAAATTAAAAAATTTAGTAGTAAAAGATAAGTAAAATTGAGTAATGTAGTACGGAATCGAAAATTAGAAGATAGGGTAAGAAAATGACCAGTTAAGTCCTTAATAGCTCTATCAAAGTGCGTAATCCGGAATATCGGTCGCAATCGAATCCGGTTATAATCTGAGCTCTCCGGAGGTTCCTAGAACCGGGAGAAGAATTCAGGTTATACCCGTTGCGAAACCCGTCATAATGACGATGGTGACGTCAAAGCCGTTAAATAATTTTGATAGTGACGTCACTACCGTTGGAAAATCCCGTACTTTAGGGCCGTTATAACAAAGGGCAACCATCGGGGGCTTACCAAAACAGTTATCTTTTCTCCTTCTTCTCTTTCCCCGCACTTTTCTCGATTCATCTTTTTACCTCCTTCTGTTGGTTTCTAAGCCGGTTGCTCCTCAAGCATCCGGCAGTAATAGAGAGTTCTGGTGAGGTTAGTGCCTGCAGGTACGACCAGAAGACTGTCGGGAGAACACCATGGCCGGCGAGCAACCCGGAAAACCAGAGAAGTTGAAGAGCACTGTCACCGGGGGACCACCTATCGTGAGAGTGATATCGGAGTACCCGACAACGGACCGGGACCTTCACACCTTGTTCCACTTCCTGGACAAGATGGGGTGTTTCGGTCTGATAGCGGCAGCCTGGGGAACGAAAGACGAGAAGGTCGTGACGGAATTGATCGACGCTCCAGATAACCAGTATGACGTAAGTATTTGAGCGCACCCGGAGAAGTGGACCCGGGCAGACTGGAAGCGGACCTACGCTTTCGTCGATGGGGACATCAAGGTGGCGGAGCGGAAGGACGAACTCACAGACGGAGTGTTCCGGGGACCGGTTCATCCGAAGGAAGAATACTCCATTGATGACCTGATTGACCCAAGAGCCCGGATTGTAATAGGGTTTCTAAACCCTATTTTTCACCCGGAGAAACCCAAGCGCTTGGTACTGAAGTGGGCGGCGACGTTCTTGGGAGCCATGCGGGAGAAGATCACCATCGACTGGGCCTCTCTCATGCTAGATTTGGTGGAGCGGCTGATCAAGAACCTCCACCGGAATCGCAAGGCGGGGTCGCCTTTGCCGGCTTACCCAACGCACCTCTACCATCGGCATGAGTTGCTTAAACCGGAGGAGCACGACGAATATGAAGCTCTGTTGACCATTTAGAGGTACGGAGGGATTGAGGCTGATGAGGAGGAGGAGGAAGAAGAAACGGAGACAGCTTCGGTGCCAACACCCCAGACACGGAAGAGGAGTCGCTCAGTGCAACCGGAATCCCCACCGGTGCGTTCCCCACCCACCTGTCTGGACCCGTCTTCCGAAGATGAAGATGGAGCGGGACCTTCCAAGCAGCCAGGGCGATGTCCGACTCCGGATCTTCCAACACTCACCGGGAGGCACAAGCAGGATATCATGGAGCTGCTCCAGCATATCGCATGGAGGGCCACCCGGATCAACCAACACCTAAATGACAACAACGCCCTAATATACACCATCATGGATGAGCTCCGGATTGAGAACTCGGAGAAAATCCTGCCACGATTGAAGAGCCTTGTGGAGAGTGATTTCCGGTTGGAGCAGATGGAGGCACAGCACCGAACCCTTCTCCAAGCCCGGGCGAAAATGCAACAGGACCTGTCAAAGGCGGATGTAGCGCTGGAAGAAGCCCAAGTACTCCGGAAAGCCGCAGAAGACAAAGCGGTCGCATCAGCTCAAGCCCTGGGAGAGGTCCGGGAAGCGCTGAGCTTTCTGGTTGACACTGTCAACCGGAGTCTTCTCTTCAACGAGTACCTAGAGAAGGAGGGTAAGGTGAACCGGGGCCAGGTCATCCGGTTCCTTATGGACCACGCCCGGAAGATGGAGAAGACATGGGGGCAAATGCAACTATTGACCAACAACGCAGCCAGTACCGTCATTTCGGAGAAGCTGGCGGCACCCAACCCCACCATCGACCTTACCTCGTCCCCGGAGGCAACCAAACTTTCACAGTAGGCACCTGAACCCTCCGGGAAGGGTAAGGGACCTATGGAAGAGCTGGGGGTAACACCGGAAACAACTCCTCCCGAACCATGTGGCAGGACACCCCCCAACAGTCTTGAGACGGCCAAGAAGACCCCCCTTCCTTCAGCACTATTCCAGGAGTCGTCTCCCGGTTTTTGGATTCCTCTTTCTCCACCAACCTCTAGTCGCCGGAAGACGACTTCGCCCCTGTCCCGAGGCTATCCAGATACTGCCACCAACCCCAAGACAACATAGGGGACTCCCACCAACACATCGGACAAGGCCACACAGGTGGCAGCTTCAACCGACCAACCGGAGCCTGAAGCTCTAGCTTCCGGAAGTGTACCGGTACCAGATCCCACTCCGGACAGGGTAGGTGGCAGGAAGCAGACCGTGGGAGCATCTCCGATACGCCGGAGTGGACGGAACAAGAGGACTCCGTAGTTAGTCTTATTAGAAGATTAAGTTAGTTGTGGTTATCAGACTTGTCGTAGCGATTAACAATGGGGCTCGAGATTGCACCCGGCTACCGAACTATTTGTTAAACCGGAAACTCAAAATTGTAGATCGGCGGATAAATCGGATTTGAGATCCATAATTTTTGGATCTCAAATTTGAGATCCCGGACCTTTAGGGATAAGAGTTTTAGATAGGATTCTCCGGATTTCTCACAGATTAGGTAGTACTTGGATCAGGTTGATTCCCTAGTACTTAGTATAATGAGTTTTTTCAACTCAGGATCTTATTTTTCCTTATTATTGATTATATTTCGGAGCTATCACTAGATTTGCTACCTAGTTTGTGCAACAAAAGTTGTTTCTTTGTAAGGTCCGTTGTGGTAGTACATGTTGTGCACGTTTCTCTGAAAAGAGGGATATTTGTTATACTTAGGAGTGAACCGGCTTGGATTTCCAGCAGGAGAGCATCCGAAATAGCTAGAGGAGATTGCAGAGGTGTTCCTGGTCACCTACAGAGTCCGGAAGAATCCAGGAGGGGAGGAGATATATTGCAGAGGTGTTCCTGGTAGTCTCTAGGGCACGGAAGAATCCCTGTGAACCCGAGTTCGGGTCAAAAACCGGAGTTTACCCCCACGATAGGAAAGCCTGCTATGTGAGTCTAGAAGGAGTCCTCCCAAGTAAACTAAATCCAAATCTCCGGAGGGCTACAAAAGTGCTACCGGAACGTCGTTGTAGTCCGGACTTACCTCTGTGTGACCGCATCCGGAAGGCCTTCCGGATGACGTGAGAGTTAAAGTCTGGAAGCAACCCCATATCACTGATTAGTAGAATAGGGAGAGTGAATGTCCGGTCACTATAAATTCCGGGGCAGTGGGTGTCTAGCCACTTAAAGTCACACGGTAGTGGGGAATCCGGCCACTTACACAAAATAGGATCAATGGCCTTCCGGTCACTCGTTTAAACCTTCCTGAAGTTGCTCTGAGGAGGAACAGAGGTAAATCAAAATACCCTCCTGTTTTCCGGAAATCAGTTCTGGAAATAACTGCATATACCTTTCGGAAACTAGTCCGGTACGAGCCGTGTGAGCTCCGGAAACCGGAAGGATCCGGACCCTTTACGAAATAGACTAACTAATCTAGGTGATCAATATATTAGTGGTTTTGAATAATCTGAATGGATAAAAAGATCTCTGTGGGAATGAAACCGGAGTGGTTTACTTTGGACGCACTTAATGACGATTGAGTGCATTCCGGAGGAATACTGACTCTGCAAACTACGACACACTCGTAGTGTGGGATACAACTGTCATACGGTACAATACGGAAACAATACAATCGTAGTTGAGTACCATACGCATACAATACGAAACAGATATCATATGGATAATGTTGGGTTTACAGCCATTGCCCGGGTATACACCCACTGCCTGGGTATACACCCATTGCCCGGGTATAAATCCACTGCCCGGGTATGCACCCACTGCCCGGGTATACACCCACTGCCCGGGTATACAACCCACTGCCCGGGTATACAACCCCTGCCCGGGTATTCAACCCTTGCCCAGATATCAACCCCTGACCGGATATCAACCCCTGACCAGATATCAACCCTTGACCGGATACCAACCCCTGACCGGATATCAACCCCTGGCCGGAAATCAACCGATAGATCAGGTATAAACTGGGAAGACCGGGTATAATCTAGGAAGACCGGGTATAAGTTGGGAAGACCGGGTATAAGTAAGAAGACCGGATATGAGTAATAGTAGCTCGGTAGAAGTAGCAGCGACCGGATAGGATACAGCCGAAGTGAACCCTGTCTGTACCTATCTATCTGTGTGCACACCTCCCGCGTCTTCACCCTACGCCAACCCCACCTCACAAAATTGAAGACATAATCACTCCTCGTGTATGCGCACGCACCCCGATACACATCACTCCTTGCTCACATCACTCACATCCCGCGTCCCAACTCTCGCGTACGCACACAAATCCCTTGTCCACACACACAAACCAGCAAACCCTACTTCACGACCAACCCTTGATCGGGCGCAAGCGCCATGAACGCCATCCTTTGCTGGATGTCAATCTTTTGGATCCCCCGCAGCAGCACGTCCACGTTATCGCCGGCCAGGGCCTCGTCCAAGAGCTTCTAAAACATCTCCAGACCCGTCACTGTCGTCGTGCGCATCTTGCGCAGACCCACTAGCTCCACCGTGTCGCCCAGCTTCACGATCACTATCATCGCATCTCAAACAAACGCCGTGTAGAGCGAGCAAGAGACGAATCGCGTCGTTGGCAGCGTTGATCAATGGAGAACGAGAGTTGTCCAACCCCAACTCGCGCAGAAGGTAGCTGGAGTCCGGACCCCGTCCGCCTCACAAAAACTCCCTTTGGAGAGACGCCGCCTTGTACTTCAACGATGCAGCCTCCAACTCTCGACCTCGTGACCTGCAACCACCGAACACTTGCTCCCTACGTCTCTATATCCACCAACCTCCAACTCTCGACGTCGCCAAGTCAAATCCGCAGTAGCCTCTCAACGTCCGCCTTCCTCAACGTCAACCCTCCTACAAAAGCGGATCTACTCTTTCATCTTTGGATGAGATGACAAGTCAATGGATCTTCATCCGCGGTGTAGTGGAAAGTCACTCTCCACCACCCCTCCTCTAATCTTATCTCTTACTTTCATCCGTTTCACTTCTGAGTATGCTTGAGCTTTTGCAACAACAATTTCTGCACTAAAACATTGCTCAAAAACACCTCAAACAGAAGATTTTGAAGGTTTTAAGTGTTAAAAATCCACTAAGACTACATTCATATCAAAGTGGTGATCTTTCTCAAGTAATAAACAAGTAGAAAATACTCATAAACTACACATAGTAAAGTCAATGCCATTCTTAAAGAATGATCGCATAATAACAATGAAGCTAAAGAAGTGCACGCACACACGCACTCTCTCACTCCATCACGTGGGAGACTCAACTTGAGAAAGATGAATCTCTTTCAACAACACGTGGAGGTCATTTGGACTCCAAGTCCCAAATGAGGTGTCAAAAGACACCACCAATGCCCTTAAAGTCAAAAGACTCTAATACTAACTCTAATTAATGACTAGAGCTAGAATCTAGGTCTTCCTTGGGCCGCTTAACCTCCTAGTTGGTTTATAACGCATAAACCAACCTCCACAAATCCTCCAACGGGCCGGACCTGACAGTTGTAACAACTCTTCAGGTGCTAAATTTGTCCACCACAATTGCGGGCAATGTGCTCGTGATCCCACGGCAGCCGCATCGAATAACACGGGCAAATCCAGAGTCTACTGTATGCGGTGTATACCCTCGAATGTCCTCGACCTTGAGCTACTCACCAGTAATACATTCTCCACAATGTAACCTGGTGGTTGCTTTTGAGAGGTCTGAAGCAATCGCAATACGTGGGTCATATCATGAAACCACAAAGAACGAGTATCTTTCAACCCGTTCTAAACGAGTACTTTGACATGGCCAACCCAAAATGACAAGGTCCACATGGCCAACATAGTGAATGTCCTCTACAAAAAGCAAAGTAATATCACCAACAAGGGTGGAAAAAGAAGTCTTGATGGCACTAGTGGCCAACAAGTACGGTAATTGGTTCCTCAACCACCGTGAATGCCACATAGCCATATCTCTTGCTGCTTCATCAGCATCTACGTAGATGTAGCGTTTGACCTTGATCTATGCTTGCAGCACTGCCGTCAAGCCACTTCAAATCCCGCCAAATAACTCCAACAACACAATAGCATCCTCTAATGCCTTCTAGTGAATGGTGGAAGTGTTTAGAGATGGCCCTAATTCTTGGTTGCTTCAAGAGTCATCTTCAACTTTTGGGAGCGTCGAATGTTGTCAAGCATCTTTGATGACTAGTGCATCATCCTACTGAAGTTGAGTCGTGGTCCTCGACGATGCTTCGATGCCAGGTTGATACATCTCTTTGTCTCCATCACTTCTGTCACCCACATGGGCATCCATCTCATGAAGTGTAGGAGTATCCATCAAGAAATGATCAAAACCCTCGTGAAACCATGGAGGTCTCACATCCATACCTCCCGAGAAGGCAAACGCATCTGCAAGATTGCCAATCAGAACTCGAATAAAATGAGCTAGCAACTGGGCCTTCTACACATCTCTTGCTTGCCGTCCTGGTCTATAACCTATGGTTTCCTCCTAGAAATCCAAAGTGAACCCCTTGGGCTATAGTACTTCTAAGGCTAGCAAGACATCGTATGACTTGGCCTCAATGACTATAGCTTTCACATTCATGAAGCTCGCATCTTTGACATCATCTTCGTAAAGTCACATCATCACCTTCGATTTTTTTATGCCCGTAGCTTCTTTCGTACCCTCCGTAGACGTGCTAATTGTCCATAAACACTTCTCTAAAGTGTCCCTAGTCAAACTCAACTCCTCTATGGCAGACGCTCCCAACATCGACGATTGAGCTCCAGAATCCAAAAGCACTCGTTGAGGTACAAACACCTTCCTCTTGGGCTCAACAAGTTGGGAAATCCCCTAAGAGTTGTCAACCACCACTACACCAGGTGTAATGGATGACCTTTCGATTGCAGGTCTAGCGGCCATGGTCGTGACACACATGGCTGCTCAAAGTAGCCCCTCCACATTGTCTTCATGACTCTCATCCGCCTCTTCTCCAAGCACCTTTGTCTTCCAAGCATTGACACCCGTGGAGTTATCCAACTCAAACATCGTAGCCGCCATCTTGAAGACTGTTGCCGAACTAAAGCCTTTTTGTGACATCAGCTTCGTAGAAAACAATGAAGCTTAACAAACCATGTTTGTTGCTTTGGTTACCACTGCTTCTCGTGGTTCTTCAACCCTAATCGTAGGGCAGGTCAAAGGCGCCCCCTGCCAATTCGGAGTTACCATGGAAGATGTTGGCACCATCTTGTCGAACGTGAAGGACTGTGGCAAACAAGCTTCTCCATTGTCCTTCCCATGTTGAGGGTCTAGAATTCGGCTTGCTCCACGTGGTGTCTCCTTGATCACCGATGTTTGGCTCGGTGTGAGGGCATAAGCCTTCCACACGCCATTCGTGGTAGAAAGTGCCATACCACTCAACATGTAACCCTTAAAATCATCATCATCAGGTCTAAACCCGCCCCCAACATGAAAACTAGGGGTGACTTGAGGCTTCTCACTTGTTGAGGCGGTGTTTGCACTCATGGCCTCCATCTTCGCCTCTAGTTCTGCATACTTGGCCTTCCAACTCTTCTTCTCCTCTCCATAGGCCTTCAACTCTTTGTCTTTGTCTCCTGTCTTGCCAACTTTTCCTCCAGAAAGCTTCAACTCAGGACGAAGCTTCCAACACTTAGCCCCGGAATGCCCCTTGGCAACGCAACCAGAACAAGACCCACCAGCCTGGTGGGTGGAGGACTTGCCTTGCTTGCAATCCTTCCTCATATGCCCTAGCTTGCCACAACCGAAGCAGAATGCCTCAATGTCAATGGCAAAGCAAAGAATAGCAGCCTTGGCCACCTTGGCCTTCTCCGGAACTTCTCTTAGCGTTTGAGAAATCCCATTGCCGCCTTCTCCTCCAACAAATTGATCTCAATTTGCTCTAAAGTCCCGAACACAAATCGCAAGGTCGGTGGCTCATCCAAACGCAATGCCTCATTGCAAACTAAGGAGCTCTTTCTCAAGGATACAATATTAATGTTGCAGCGCTTGTTGCTCTGTGACTCCATGAGTAGCTGAGATTAGTCTCCGCAATCTCGTATGAGCTTCCCGCAAGGATTCATCTCCTCCTTGCGCAAAAGACCTTAACGCCTATTTCTTGTCCGCCCGTTGACCCTAGTAGTCTCGGCGAAGCTTTATGAAGAACTTGGCTATGGGATTGAATGGAGGTGGAGCAGCCACAAGTCCACTAGTTGACTCATCATCCGGGCACCACTTGTACCCTCCTCTTGATTTTCCTTGCGTACGAGTGATGGCACCTTCCGTACCCCACCAAAAACATCTCCGTAATTTGGTGCATAGAAATCTCTCCACGCCAAGACTTCAGCAAGGTGAGCCTCCACGAATTTTCCATAATCTGCAAACGGAGCTCTTTCTAGACATCTAAACAAGGCCCTCCAAACCATGTACGGATTGAAGTTGGGATTACGGGACTTCTGGAGTTCACACCACATGGTGAACTCTCTCTAGAAGCCATCGACCTCGATGGTGCCTATAGCACCCGAGAATCTCTGTACCCCACGCTCTCAACCTCCATATGGTGAAGCCATGTCTTCCCAATCAAAATATGATTAATGTGGTTTATTAGGTAGATTTGATTCTACAACACTCACGTTAGACTCATCAAAAGGTTTTTTTTCTTCTACTACGAGGTGGACCGTATCCTCTTCCTCTTTTGTTTGAGTGGCAACTTCCTAAACCACCCTAACACGACCGCCTAGGGCAAAGGGGGTGTTTCTCCGAGTAAAACTAGGTCCTTCCACGTCTCTAGATTGAGAATTGGATATCTCGATCAAAGAAGCGTAATGCTTCATGAGTGTTCTTTAGCTTCGGAGCATAGATAGTGGATGATATTTCCGAATCGAGTAGCTCTAAGGTGAATGTGTCCCACACATTACTAGCACGCTCTCGCATCGTACCCACTTCCCACTGCCACGTAGTGTGAAACACGAAGCCCTCACTCTCAAACTCTGTGAAGATAAGAGAGAACATGGGCAATTGGTTCCCTCGGCGGAAATCCTCCACCTCCACGGCGTACCTTGACCCAACGTTCTTTAGGACAACGGCCTTCTCTCCAACCACAAGGTCCACAACTACAACTTGGCCCCGTGCACAACAAAAAGGTGCTTGAACACCCTCCTTGGCCTAAAGTGCTCGGACTTTGCGCACCCCACCAAGTGAAGTGCAAAACTTCACGGACTCTTTGCTTAGCACCTTTGTGCCTAGCTTTTGCAAGTCTTGGGTCCCGGTTCGAGACTTGGCTATATGGGATAACTCAAAACCCCTAACACTAGAGCTGGCCTCGGAAGGTGAAGATTTCACTTGCAAATCTTGGAGGCAAGAAATCAACTGACTAAGTGTCTCGGTCCTAATGTCTACCTTAGCTGCACTAGACTCTTCAGATTTTTCTTCCTACCCCCACTGTCCGTGTCCCATATCCTCGATACAACCCACTCTTTTTTACGTGGTTGTATTAGATGGATTTACGATGGATGTGCCTATAAACTAGCTTCCAACCCCAAAAAACAAGTTTGCTGGCTCATGAGGAAAAATTTTACCCGTAACCCAAATGGGAGGTTCTTCAAGACGACGAAGCAATCTTGCAAGGGATGAGATTGTGTAATTAGAGTCCCCTAGCCACAATTTGGTGGAATAGTAAGGTATGCACTGTCTCCATGTCCATGCGTCACCATACCGGTGACGTTCATTGGGAGTTGATCAAGAGGTGAAGTGAGTTTGGTGGAAACACGCATGCGCGGGATCGCAGTCTTGGTTGTATCCATTTTATTGTGGATAATGCAAAGAATTTCCCCCTTATTGCGCTTCGACTCCTCTCTTCAACTATGGTACACACTCTTACATGAAGCTTGAAGATTCAAGTGCTTCAGGAAGGATACATACTCGGGAGCGCCCTTTACCGATTTGTTAATGAACAATTGGAGAGTGTTGCTGACAATGAACTTGGCAGAGGAACTCCCAACAGGCTTAACCGCAACATTGTTGAAGATCTCTATCTAGATTATATTTACAGTAGACTGCGAAACCATGGGCAACCTGTACTATAGATTTGTATACAGATAGAGCCAAACAACAGAAATCAAGAAACGTGTCATTGTGGGTAGTGAAGGAATCGAAAGATCTTCCTATCTACCAAGAGATAGAATTGATGCCATTTACTAGTGAGAAAAGCCAAACAATAAATTGTGAGTAGGATAGGAAGATCTTCTTATCCTCTAAAGCACTCACATGAATGCGTCAAAGACAAAATTGAGGTGAACTGGGTCGAGTAAGACCTCTATGGCGTCAACCAGGATCCTCTTCCAACTATGCTCATACGGCAGAAACTTCAGTGTGTCCATCCGCCCTAGTAGAGCCGTGCGCATTTGATGAGGCATGTGATCAGCGTTCTTACTAATGATAGGCAAAATCATATCCATGGCTTGCACTACTCCAAGGCGCGGACATTTGACGCCTTTGTTCCCGTGCGTTGACAAAATGATGCCCTCCTTGTATTGGTCCATAAAGGTGTGGAACGTTGACTTTGGAATACCATGTGTGGGAAGGCGTTCCCACTAACTTCCGGAACTTAATACCGAATCCGGAAGAAACTGAAGAAAAATTTAAAAAAATTGGTAGTTAATTAGCCATAGTAGCATAAATGGTTCATAGAATAAAATAGGATTTTAATGCTGAGCCGGAATCTTTAAATGAGGTATTTACAGCACTCTTCCCGGAAGTTGCGAAACCGGAGTACGGTGATAGCCAGATCCGGAAATGCCATTATGACGCGTAACGGTTTCCGTACAAGTGCGTCCGATACAAAACGCGACTGGCAGCCCTACGCGCCATTCTTTTAGGGTTTCGAGCAGTTTTGTTTTTCTTCCGCTCAGCACATTTTCTTAGGATTTTTGCATCCGGTCTTTGTGTGGGACTGTAGCGCAGAGGTAGCGTAGCATGAGGCACTTGGTGAGGTTAGTGCGTGCAGGATTTCTGGACACCATAGCGAGGCGCAAGTTCACGGAGAGGTGGGCACGGATGGCGCGCAAGAAGGGCAAGGCTCCGGCAGCCGGAACCCTGCTGCTGCAGAAGGTGACTCCGGAGCTTCCGAAGCCGGACAAGACCTACCGGGTTTTAGAAAACTTCCTCGAGATTATGGGATGTGCAGGTCTTTTAAGGACACCTTGGGCCTTCCAGAGCAAAACCATGATGGCGGAGCTCCTGGGAGAGCCACCAAGCCAGTACGCGTAGAAGGTCTGGGCGCATCCGGAGATCTGGACCACAACGCTCTAGAAAGACACTTATGAGCTCCGGGCAGGGATGATCAAGGTGGCGGAGCGCGACGAGGCCATCTTGAAGGACGAGTTCCACCCAAAAGCAAACCCTAAAGACAGGTACGTCCTCAGCGACCTCACCGATCCGAATGCCAAGTTAGTTATGGCATTCTTTAACCCCATTTTCCACCCCGACAAAACCTAAACGGATAGTGGCCAAGTTAGCTACTCTGATTCTGGGATTGATGAGAGGGAAGCTCTCCGTTGATTGGGCGGCCATCATGGACAAGCAGATCGACAGGATGGTGAAGAACCTGCCAAAATCCCGGAAAACCCCATCACCCCTTTCCACCTACCTGGCCCATATGTACGCGAAGCAGAAGATGTTGAGTCCGGATGAGCAGGCCGAGTACGATAGCCTGCTCACCATCTAGTCATACGAAGGGATGGAGATAGATGAGGAGCCGGAAGAGTCGACAAACTCTGAGACGGAGAAGTCGTCATCTCCCCTCATTCTCCAAAGACCATCCCGAAAGCGGAGTCGTTCGGTTCAGAAGACTCCGAAAGCCTCAGGATCCGGCCAGCCTCTGTCAACGATGTTGGCTCAGTGTCCGGCCGCAGTACCGCCAGCTGCACCGGAACCGCCAGCAGACGACGGACAATTCACAATCGGATCAGAGCCGGGGCCCACGTGGGCCCCAAACATCAGTGGCGACATTCCGGTGGACATCCACGAGATCTACAGACATATCGTTTGGCGGGCCAAGATCCAGGAAGGAAAGATCCGGGAGAGACACGCCATGATTATGGCCGTCCTGGAGGCGGTAGGGTTGGAGGACTCTACTAACCTCATTCCACAGCTCAGGTTGATGAAGGAGAAGCACAATTCCGTCACAAGGCTGGAGGAGGAGAACGCCATTGTCGCCAAGATCAACACGCGGCTCTGGGTACAGGTCCGGCAAGCGGAAGCTGCACGAGATGCAACACAACATACAAGAGTGGTGGCAGAAGCGAAGGTCCGGGCGGCCTCTCAAACCTTGACGGAGATCTGCTCAGCATTGGACTTTCCAGCGGACACTGCCAACCGGGCTCTCTTCTACACTGAGAGTCTTGAGAGAAATGAGAAGCTCAACAGGGGGCAGGTCATTCGGTTCCTCGTAGACCACAGCCAAAAGATGGAGGGTACCTGGGCCAAAATGCAAGAGCTGGCAAAAGACCTTGCAGTAGCGGCCTCAACAGTACCAGAAACTCCACCTCCGTTTATAGCACGTCCAGCTCCAGACGCGGGAGGCCCATCCGGAACCGCGGTAGGTCCATCCAGATCTCCATCCGGACCAGCAGCTGCTTCCCCGTCCCAACCTACGGCCGGCTCTTCACCCAGGCCTGCAGCCGGAACGCCGAAGACCCTCACCGGAGAATACAATGATCTCGTGGGAACGCCGGACTTCAACTCTCTGATGAGTTGGAATGGGGTGGCCTTCCCAAGCACGGAGAGTATGCGGAAATGGGAGGGGATGCCGGGGAATCAGGTAGTACCCCTTTGCCCTTCCGGATTCCATCAGAGTCTCCATCTCCGGTGCCACCAGTGACAGTCCCTTTACCTGGAAGCTCTGCAGCGACATCCATGGTGGTCAGTCCCAGTGGTAGCTTCCGGGACCTGCAGAACCTCGAAGACAGGACAATCGCTCCATCAGCCCGGGCCACAACACCAGCAGATCCGGAAATGCCTTCCGGACCAGGGTTGCACGTACCTTCCTCAGTACCTAAGCCACCAGCCACCCTTCTGTCACAACCGAAAGCCAGCGCCACGCCATCGGAAGTAATCCCTACGCGCCGTAGCAGTAGGAGGAAGAACCAGGTTACTCCGTAGATTAGAACCTTTAGGACTAAAGTGTGATAGCGATTAACGATGGGGCTCAGGGTTGCACCCGGCTATCACGCTATAGACTAAAGAAAACCCTACATTAAGTTTTGAGTTAGATGCGTGAAAACCGGATCTGAGATCCGGAATTTCCGGATCTAGGTTTTGAATTCCGGATTTCAAGGGATAAGATCCCTTCCACTTTTAGGATAGGATTTTCCGGATTTTCAGCTTCTAGGATAAGGTTTTAGGATCAGTTGTAGTGGTTAGTTAATACCTGAGTCTTAGCCGGCTCAGGATCTTGTTCTTTTCTCTTTCACGAAGGGTATTTTCTGTTAGTATATTTTCTCTTCTTGAAATTATGGTGATGGAGTACAGTTTCGTGAATGAAGGATAAGGTCCATTGTGGTTGATGTTTAGTGAATTAAGTTCTTGGATGTGAAGTGGTACACGGATTGCACCTAGTACAACTGGTTGGGACTTGCTTTGGGAGAGCGCCCGGAACAGCTGAAGGAGAGGTTAGGTAGAGTCTGACGATCCACAATGACCGGAAGTAGCCTGGAGGGGGAGGGAGGGTACTGTAGGTGGTGAGCCTGGTAGCTCCTAGGGCACGGAAAATCCGTGTGAACCCGGATTCCGATTTCGGCTGGAATTTCCCCTTACGATAGATGGAAAAGCCTGAGGTGTATGTCCAGAAGGGAATCTAGGTGTAAATCTACCATATACATCTCACAAAATCACTGAGTATCAACCGGAATGTCGTTGTAGTCCGGACGAGACTCTAAGTGACCGTGTCCGGAAGGCCTTCCGGATAATGTGAGAGATTGAGTCCGGATGCAACAAACCAACTACCGGTTAGCAAAAGTAGGAAGAGTGGGGTGTCCAGCCACTATAAAGTCCCGGGCAATGGGTGTCTAGCCACATTAAATCACAAGGCAGTGCGGAATCCGGCCACTTACACAAAATAGGATCAATGGTATCCGGCCACTCGGTTAAAAACTCCGGAAGAAAACTCCGTCTGACACTATCCCGAATCCGGAAGGATCCGGTGGATTGGGAGAAGGGACATCCAAAATCCGGAAGGACCCGGATGAGTAGATCAAGGGATGAATAGGAACGCTAACTGGTATATAATAGGAGGGTAGTTATTAGTTTACTTATCATATAAGAAAGAAGCAATAGGTCTCTGTGGGAACGAATTTAGAGCGGATATTCCGGATACATTTAGCTCCAATTAAGTGTTATCCGGAGGAGTACTCACTCTACGAACTTCGACACCATGGATCTAGTACCACATTGTTGAGCAGTCATCTTGTCTAAGCAGAGTAACATACTTTCTTTTCCTATTATTTCCCAAGTAACGCAATTGCCCATCCAATAGCTCTACCATACTCCCATCGGTTGTCCAAATCTTTCAGCCAGAACTTCTGACAAACAAGGAGCATATCCTAGAGCCGGAGTAATCTGACGCATCCGTCAAGACAAGATGACAACAAACTGACTGCATGAATTGCTTCGGAGAGAGTCTTCTTTGCATAAGAGGTGAATTTCTCCTCGATTCGCCGTTTGCGACAAACAAAGCGGTATGCTGCTTTTGGACGACCACCAAGGTGGGCGTTGGGGTCCACAAAAGGAGGAAGTTGGATGAAGTGGTCCATTGTCTCGCTAAGACCACACCCCTATCGAATCTACAATCAAGAATGGGCCACCTCTGATGGCCCATGTTGTTGTTGTGGTCTCTGATGAATACGTCAAAGACACTAACGCCAATGTTCCCCTCCCTCAATGTACTATTCTGGAAAGGCTCAGCAAGCAGGGCGCAATTGATGCAACCAAATGTAGTTGGAAGTCCTTCGCAGTTATAGCGTATCACCACCATCTCCACCCATTCCTCTCGCAAAAAGAATGGACAAGAGTCCGTAGATTTGGAACTGCCATCAAGTTCCGGGTCAACCGATACTAGCTCATCTGGAAGGACAAGGCATGCTGACATCCAAAGAACAGTTCTACCAATTGAACCAGCCAACATAGTAACACCTTCCTAAATTGGATGAATATAAAGACATCTAGCGTCAAGACAAATTTCCATAGGTTGGAGAAGAGTCATCTGAGGCATGTGAACGTTGATGTCAATGCCAAGCCAATGTCCTGAGGGGGCTGCTTCAGTAACAGTGGCTTGTCACATAACCCTATGGCCGGCATAGCAAAGGAGAACAACCGTTCCATACGCCAGTTCAGCTCGGCGGTCTTGCATGCCATTGTCACGGGCACAAGAAGAAAACATCCAATCTGGTCCAATATTGGCCCTACGCAAGCATCAAAACAGTCGATCAACAACCGGACAAAAACACCATAAGGCACAAAAGAGAGATCGACAGATCATCTTATCCCTCAAAATTCACACTCACCCTGAGAGACAAGTCAACCATGAGAAAGATCGAAATACCTTCCCATCCAATGAATCCCTCCAAGGGACTCTAAGATCATCTAGTCTACAAGATTACTCAGTAGCCATAGTAATCCATAAGACAGATCAAAAGATCTTCCTATCTACAGGGTCAGCCTAGACTTAGACTGGAACATTAAGCGGATCGATAATCTTCCAATCCACAAGGTCCCTCACAAATTGAATTTAATCATAGGAGGGCTCAAAAGATCTTATGATCTGTAGGTCTCAAACACACCAAAATTGTCTATGAGGGAGTTTGAGTGATCCTCCAATCCACGAGGTCTCGCAAAAATCTAAGATGAATCAAGAGAGATCAAATGATCTTCCTATCAAGAGGGTCAACGCGAAATATCATGTTGGGCATAGGAACATTAAATGGATAAAAAAATCTCCCCATCCACACCGTCTCACTCTTACCAAATATTTAGGAGCAATGTGACTATTAAAGAATTGTAGAGAATCAAAAGATCTTCGTATCCTCAAGGTCCCCTCTCCTAGAAGTTGTTGATGAAGAGATCGGTAGATCTTTCAATCCTCAAAAGCAATGAGGGGGTCCGGTGGTTATTTATAAACCTCGATTAAGTGTGTTCTAACAAAATTGAAAACAACATTGACACTGGAACGAAACCGATAGAATTGTGCGAAGTATGAATCCATACTACAAGCTTAATTAGATCCACAAATAAATCGTGAGAGCCTTCAAATTCGAGGCATACAACAATTCAATTCTACTCGTATATAGAAAGCAATAGTATGGAAATGATAGATGTTGAAGTTCAGGAGACAACATCAATCTTAACACATCGGATGTACCGCGTCATGGCAATTTTCTAATGTTTGAGATAACAAGCGCACTTGCAGAAGAAAAGTTGATAGAGGAAGGCGACGGTACCATTGTCTGAGGCGAAACCGAGCAGAGATGGATGACAATCACACTCCACACGCTAGCATATATGAACACTATCCAACTCCACGCAGGAACATCCACGACCAAGCTTGCGCTGAAGGCGCCAGCATCCACTTACGCTTAAGCGCTCATACTCCAACAGCACATTCGATACAACACATGCTCAAGCTTTGTTGCCTTAAATACGAACACCCTGATCAGGTCCCTCCATCTCCCTCTAACATTTGCTCTAACGTTCTATCAACTTAATTGCACCTTACTAAACACGATGCTGACCACTTGCTCTGCTGAAAAATAAAACTTGAAGTTGCTTCAAGTCAGGGATGGAGCGTCTGCTTTCAAACTAGAGTGGGAAATTTTACGTTCAATCCTTGGCGGGATAGAATGATTGACCATTTTGGCGGGGATGGAGGTAGGAGAGAGTCGCGTTTTGTTGTAATGATTTGGCGGGGATGGAGGTAGTTCAAGAATGCATTGACCTAAGGCCCCGAATCCTTAAACTAAGTTTTATTTTTCATTTCACAATATGGAATTACAGGGTCCATGGTTTAAGGCTCACAATGCATTCTTTATAATTTAGGTTACCCTAAACCATTCACCCCTTAGAACTAATTTTAGTATCAAAAAATTAGAATGTGATAAATTAGAATTAAGAATTAGAATGAAACGCTGAATAGAAATAATTAGAATCAAAATTAGAATGATAAATTAGAACCAAATTTTGAAAACTTGAAATATTAAATCTAGTATAACTTATTAAATTTTGTTCTAAATCTAAAAGAATCAATTTTGTAATTTCATGAAACATTATGTTTACCAATTTGTAAACCAATTGAATCAATTTGTAAACCAATTAAATCTATGTATAAATTAAATAGTATAAGAAAACTCATTTAATTTGTGAAATTTCTTTTACTAAGAATAAAGGATCTAGGGTCATACGGTTTAAGAGTCCACAATCTATTTATAGAATAGTTAAGACTCTAGGGATACAAGGTTTGAAGGATTAGGATGTATAATGTAGGATTAGGGTTAGAATTAGGGTAAGGATATAGGGTTAAGGGTTTAGAGTTTGGATTTGGATTTAGGGTACACATTGGCATATTGTAAATTCGAAATGTTTAGAATGAAAGGTTTAGCTTTTAATGTTTACTTTTAAAGATTCAAGGATTTAGGGTTTAAGGTTTTAAGCTCTATGACGAGTTATTATATTAAGCAACAAGCCTCGATACTGGTCGTTCCGACTAGAGAAGATTTTTTTGTTAGTGCTCCTTAGAATAAAATTTGTTTGAAGTATTACATTTTAGATTGCAATTTGCATCCCTCAAAACGTCATGCGTTGATCCGCGAAACGTTGTCATTCCGTGCGGCAAGGATGGCACAACCATTGATGTACTCGCGTGCATTTGCTTCGTCGTCAGCAATTCCTCCATAGATGGCATTGATCAAGCCGTTTAAGGTGTGATTTCCGACTATCATTGCCCGTAAACACCTGATCATGTCATCTTTCACCATCTCCAGCCTGTACTCCCCCACCGCCAAGAGCCACTCTGGAAATGAACGGTTGCCCAAATCCACACGGTGTTCACCAACAACAACGCATATGTTCTGGCAAAGTTTAGGATTTAGAATTTAGAATTTAGGGTTTAGGATTAGGCTTAGGTTTAGGGCTTAGGTTTAGAATTAGGATTTAGGATTACAGTTAGGGTTAGGATTAGTGTTAGGATTCAGAGATTAGGATTAGGGAGCGGCGGACAGACAAACTGACGCCTATTATATAAGTGGATATGTACTTGTTGTATTCAATGGTATTTTATTTAATCCACAAATGCAAAAGTATATACCTTGATTATTTAACCTTTAAATGCAAATTTAAATTCAAAGAAAGCCAAATTAAAATTTTGACTCAAGAGAGATATTTTCACACTTAGTCACACATTTTTGGGCAAAATATCATTAAGTCTTCTTGTTTTCGACACGAAACATAGAGATATTCATCTTTTTTACTTTTATACTTTCTACTACTAGATGTATTTTTATCCTTTCTATGCACTCTTTGGATTTGGATATATTTGGAAAATGTATTCAAATTAGCAAGACTTACTTCATTCAATTGATAATTTTCAACAAACATCATTTATTTTAAGGTTATTCCAAAGTTTAAACTCTATCATATTCAAATACATCATAATACATGCGGAATACCTAGAGTGCCAGTTTGGAAATTATATTGTGAAAAGTAAGTTTATAAATCAAATGTGTAAAATTAAATTTGCAAATCAAATGTGCAAAATTAAATTTGCAATTGAAATGTAAAAAATAAAATTTGCAATTGAAATGTAAAAAATAAAATTTGCAAATCAAGTGTATGGTATAAAATTTGCAAATTAAATGAGTGAAATTAAATTTGCAATTCAAATGTGTAAAATTAAATTTGCAAATCAAATATATAAACAAAATTTTCAAATTAAATATAGAAAATAAATATGAAAATTTAGAAAGTAAAGTAATGAAAAGAATTTTAGTAGATTATATGTGTAAATTATAAACCAAATCACAAAAAGAAGTTCACGGTAAAGAAAGTAATGAAAAATCACGAAAAGAAAGTAATGAAAAATCATGAAAAGAAAGTAATGAAAAATCACGAAAAGAAAGTAATGAAAAATCACGAAAAGAAAGTAATGAAGACTCAAATCAAGAAAAGAAGTTCACGGCTTGAAGAGAAGTTCATTCGAGAGAAATGATGGAAAAAACATCATTTGAATGTTAACCCGATTGTTGACTCAGCCATCGTGCACGACGGCTTTGTTCTATTATCATTAATTTTTCCAGCGCCTCCCTCCCGCCACCTCTCCCCGACCATGCTTCCTTTCATTTCAATGTTCCCCTTCTAACTCCAACTCCTCAAACACTCCATTTCTTGATTTTCAAACGCGTCTTGATTTTTTAGCTTCTCCGCCTTCCTCTTTCTCTTCTCGCATGTTGTTCTCTTCTTGCAATGTGTATGGAGTGTAGTATGTTAGCCAGAGCATGAATGCGAGGTCTATTTGTGAGTAGCTACAACAGTAGGAGTGCGAGGTGTTAGTGTCGGTCGAAGGCGATTTCGTGAGCGCAATCAGGAGCATCGTGATTAGAAGCATCGTGATCAGGAGCAACGAGATTAGGAGCACCGAGATTAGGAGCACCATCACTAGGAGCAGCGTCGGAAGGATCGCAAGGAGCACGAGCAACGCTGGTAGCCCCACTGTGAGCAATGATACCTTCACGGCGAGTGTTTGACAGTTGTAAGGGAACAAGGGAGCCAGTAATTTTTCTGAGCGAGCGACTGTTGCTGATGGGTGCGCCCAACGGATGCAACCTCAGTGCTAACCAGTGGGTGCCTCGACACGCTGATTCATAAAGATGAAGGTAAATACAACTTTCATTCTAATTCCTCAACTTTTTCTCACATGCCTCGAGGTTTTTAGAACCAAAACAACGTACTAAACCTAGGATATCTCTCCAGTTCGTTTTTTTTTCACTTCAGAATAGAGTTCCTCAAATGAGTAACAATCTGCTCATACTAGTTACGTGATCAATCATGTAACCAATCAATAACGACTAATTTCAACATGTTTTCTTATGATTTTCAGCTTGCGCATTGTTTTGGATGCAGCACAATGTCCAAAACCGCCTCAGACTAGCCCATCATGTAAGATTCCATGCTCTGAATAATTTTTGTTGTGATACACACAAACCAAGCTCAATGATAATATCATATGAATGATATGAACTACGCTTAGTTATATTATGCATTGCAATTCAAGGTGCATGGATGTACGAACAATAGTAGGGCGCATAGAATTCATAATTTCTTTCAACCTCTTCATGAGGATGCTTCGTTTGATTGGTTTTAGGGTCGATCCAGTAGATAGAAATATTTATATATCCTCCTTATTGAGAGAAAGGTTTATAAAGCACTTCGTGGATCGGAGTACATAGCGATATCTCCTTGAGGTATACGGATTTAGATGATAGAAATATATTCCTATCTACTTGTTCAACGTAGGAATGAGCATAATTCAGTAGGTCGGAATATATTCCTGTCTCTTAAAATCAAGTGATAGGCTTGAGAGAAGCTCTGAGGATCAAAAGATCTTCCCATCTCTCCTTCTGGGGTCATAAGATTGGGATTAATTCAGAGGAATCAAATAGATTGGAATATATTCCAATCCCACTCTGCGGTGGGCTTGGGTTGCTTGAGAATTTGTGGATTGGTAGATCTTCCTATCTCTTTGGGAGGGTACTTTGCAACGTCTGGTTTAGGGAAGATTGGTAATTCTTCTTATCCCATCATGCCGTTTGATTTGACCATTATGTTTGTATGAGCAGTGAAAACTTGATTACATGGTCGAAGACGAACAAGGATTGGCATCTAGACAACCTCCGAATTGTAGTGACCTATAATGTCAAGGCGCAGGCCGCACATTCAATGACCCTAAACTTAGCGCCTTCTTCATTGGAAGTAATGTCACAGAATAGGGTCTTGCTTGGGTACATGATGAAACAAAGCAAACAATCCAAATTGCGCCAATTATGTTTGTAGCCGATGTCGCCCAGGGATGTAATGAAACGATTGCCCTCACGATTCAAAACCTCGAGGTGTTGGATGTGGTGGACGTGCCTAGAACTGAAGAGACTGTTGTTCTTGTTATTATGGAGTTTGTTGCAAGTGCAAAGTGTTCGAGGATCTACGGCCTTGTTGTATCAACTAAAAATATGGTCCCCTATCTTTGTGCTTCGGCTAGAGATCATGGTTTTACTATTGCTAGAATGGGACGAGACGTTGAACAAATTATAGACCATTGGGCCAAGCTCTGAGCTTGTCGTGATGGCGCTAATGGCGAGTTGACCAAGTAGGATCCGCCTACACCTCCCAGAAAGAAGAAGAGGTCGTCACACGTAGCCGGGGAGACTTCAAGACCTCAGGGCACAAAGAAACAACAAAAGAAGTCAGATCTCAAGATGGAAGAAGTCTCATTGGCTCAGGCGATGATGTTATTGAAATGTGTTGATGAGATCGTTGACCAAAAGTGGACGAGGCCGTTTTAGGCTTTGCTCCAACATCTGTACCTTATGCCGATTAAGAACAAGCCCGCAAGTGACAGTTTTGGTGTGGATCTCGTTGATAGTTTATTCAAGTTTTTTAGGACAAAGTTGACAAGACAGGACATTATAAATGATACGCACTACGTTATCATTGATGGGCAGCACCACGTTGCTATACATAAAGTCCTTATTGCCGAGCACTCTCTTAGTCATGATGAACTAGCCAACGCACAAAGCTTCATAATTACCATCGTTTGGGCAGATCCAACCAATTTTGGAAAGTTGTGCTATTACTCAAGAATCCTTAACCAAGATCAAGCCAATGTTAGGGCAGAGAGCAACTACCTTACTCAACTCGGACTTGCATGGAAGAATTGGGTCCATGCGGGGTGTTCCAAGCCGACTCCAAATGAATTAGTACACTCGCCTCAATTCAATGAAAGTCTGAAATCATTTGTTAAATTGCATTCTCTTGTCGGCGTTGTTTTGTTTTTACCTTGGAATTGATCGGAATATATTCCTATCCCAAGGGTCCTCTAATCACCGCATTGGTCACAGGGATCAAAATATCCTCCTATCCGTAGGGTCCTTTGGCGTCTGTTATTCTTGTTGTATGTTGTCGTTCTAAAGATTTTCCCTTGCACCTTTTGACCCCGTAGTATTAGCGTATGTTCTAACTTTTGAGCCTCTAGACTTTGGATCATTCATATTGATAAAAAGATCTTCCTATCTTTAGCGTCTCATTGGATGGAAAGATCTTCCAATCATTCTCTCGTGTATTTTTCAATTTTGAGTCTCTCATGATGTTCATTGTGTTAAATATTTTGTGCAGGCTTGGCTAAATAAGGTTCCCGTTGTTTTCAAGAAGAATGACTTCACAAAAGATGATGCCACTGGACAGCCAAAGCTGCCGCTTCTCTTTGTCGACGAGCGGATTTACCAGACATGGTTGAGCATCTAGGAGAACTGGATAAGTGGTCTACGACCTGACCGATACGGGGTGCAATGCACTTTTCCTGGCGGTGCCGACGGCGACTCTGCCGACAAGGCCAATGATGCGGATGTTGTGGTAAGGAGGGAGAGGGCAAAGCAAAGGCGCTACTAAAGTAGGGCCTTGAGAAAGGCTGATCTTCAGCCGCTGTATGCCATGTGGGAGACTGATATTGACAGGGTTGCTAAGCTGGTCATGGAGAAAAAGTGCTCGGTTAAGTCGACGAAGTCCACGAAGAAGGCCCCTGTTCTTAAAGGACTTGAATACTAGTGCAGCATCGAGAAGAAGAAGAGACTTATCAAAAATGAATTTATACACTACTTTAAGACAAAGCCGCTAAAGTCAAAGAATCAAAAGGATGTGTCTGATACAGAGAAGGGGTACGTTGATGCGGCCAATGAATTCAAGGTTTTGGAGTTTGTCGTTGAGTCTTGGTATAACAAGTTGATAAAGAATAAGGTTGGCATTATGTTTTTTGCAAAGCGAAGGAATAATTTGGCGCTATCCTCAAAGCCAGAAGACTTTCCAACCGTTCTGAAGTTATTCTTTGAGCAGCAGAGGCAACTTTCATCGCACGAGCTTCTGCCGGAGCCGTCGACTAACCATTGAGTTGTTTTCCACCTTCTATAGGTGCAACACGATGGACAGGCTTACTGGGGATGTCGAGAAGTCTACCTACTTGTCCACATTATTGGAGAATGAATGCTTGGCGATGGATGCAAACTTGGTGTTTGTTACCTGCTTTGTAAATCGGGAAACCGACCGTGAATCGGATTTCAACGGTGTCTATGAGCGGGTCGTGAAAACTTCGCAGGCCATGGAGTACAAGGATGAGCATCACTTTCTAAAGGCTTGTAATCCTGGCGTGTTTATCACTAACCGAGATGGTATGGTGGAGGTTGCGAATGCTATTGTGGAGAAGGGTTCGACGGTTCACAAGATCAAACCGTGGAATTTTTCATCGGCTTTATACATCACGGAGGGTAGTGAGGGCTTCAAGAGACCTCCAACTCCTGAACTGACACTTCCTCTCTACTTCAATTTTGTCTATGGAAATGAGCAGGGTTGCCAGCCTACGGCATCCTTTTGTTGATTCTTTGGAAACAACATGCCATTCAAGTCTGTAGTATCCGCATCGGATTTCAAGAATGTGACAATGCAGTGGAATCAGCTCAGGTGGGCGAATATCAATATTGATGCGGTTGATAATATTGTTAGGACACTTGCGGCGCCCAAAAATGTCATTGTGAACTTCGTTGGAGGCCCTGCAATAACCTGGCTTGGTTTGGTAAGTGTATTGGAATATATTTTGATCTCCCCGCGATATGCTATGATGTGTGTAAATCTTGTTGTTGCATTGTGATTGTTGGCATTCCAAGTTTTCAATTGTGTCGCTTGATTTTGCTTGCAGACACAGGGCGCGCAAGTCATCGAGGTTGTCTATTTGAAGGACGAACGTCTGGCTGCCATAAGGACGGCCACAGGTATCTAGGACTCTCAAAAAGGGGCTACAGTAACGGTTCCTAAACAAGAGAAAGTAACCAAGAAGTAGCCTAGGAATAAGGAGCCCAGGATGATAGAGCCCAAGATGAAGGAGCCGGCCTCGAAGTGAGGGCATGATCGTTTGAATATGGTCCCTGCCAACGAGCATGAGGTGATTGAGGCGTTTAAGGTGACACAGAGGGAGGAGGCAAATGAGGACGAGGAGGATGAGAAGAGAACGACAACGTGGCGAAGAAGGAAGACGAGGAGGAGGACGATGAGGCGGAGAAGGAGGACAGCGACAAAGAGAAGGGAATACCTCAAGAGTCATCTAATGAAGAATCCTGGACCACGGAGTCAAACAACAATCATAGTAAGCCCTCCACCGAGATCGAGGACAAGACGAACGTCAATGAGGACAGGGAGGAGGAGGACATCCACGTTCGCCACCCTCCAATGAGTAAGCTCTCAAAGAAGAAGAAAGCGTCAAAGGAGTTGCTACACGAGATGGCAGATGCATGACGAGATTCTACCAACTCAGGTTCTTGCTGGAGAAGGCTCCTCTCCATACAGTTCTCAAGTATGATGCAACGGCTAACTCCAAACTCTATCACCAAGACAATCAATCTTCTGACGGTCTATATAAATTTGTTAGATGCTCAATAATCTAATAGGATAAATTTTGTGTTCATTATTTTTTTCTATACGTTTTAGAAGTCCCTCAGTAAGTCGTTGTGGATTGGAGGATCCTTCATTTCTCAATGAGTATAAGAGGATAGGAGGATCTTTTTATCCACATTGGTCTTACACTTTGCCTGTTATCAATACAAAGATCTGAGTACCCTAATTCTATTGTATTCTAATTTTCCATTCTAAATCTATGCCGTCGAGGTTATGTGCAAAGGGGGATCCTTCCATTGGGCAAGCTTGACCGTGGCCTAATATCCAGGACGTAAGTGCGTGCACTAGTGAAGACGTCGTGACACGTTTTGCTACTCATACCAAGGCGATGGATGGAGTGGCGTTGTTGTGCGACTTTCAGCATGGAGATGTGAGTGCCACGATCGATGAAGGCATCAAAGACAACTTTGTTGAGGCCCTTGTTGAAAAGCTGCCACAGGACATCAAGGCAGTTGTTGCACCATTGCCAAAACCGTCTGTTTTTTCATTGTTGAAACTCTATGTTTTGCAATATAAAAATCCAGTATTTAAATACACGATGGAGGATACCTTGGGAAAATCTAGCTCTAAGACGAGAGCGACATGTACGATTGTACATTTATCTCCACCCAAAGTTCCTTCGAATAATGTTCAGCGTTCTATGTCCGGCCCGATGGCAATGGAGATAGATGCATCATCTCAGCCTAGTTCGAGCGCCGTACTAGGACTATCTCGGATCGTGAGCAACACTTGGCTGCTGATACACTTGCCAGACTTCTTGCTACTGATTGTGCCGCCTCTTCTCCACCTCCTCAAGCTCAAACTTCTTCCCTTGATGGCGTGGAGATTGCGGATTCAAAATTGTTGACCGGGATATTCGTTGAGGTCAGTGAATCTGTATAGGCCTTCAATCTTCCTGCAAAGGTGTTGAAGTTTGCGGTCAATGATGTAGATTCAGACTCACTGAAGTTTAGCCAGGATTACAAGGTCAATTTGGAGTTGCTTCATGATGAAGCTGCTATTGGAAAGAAGGTTGTACATTGCGCTGCCCATACTAGTCGTTGATCTTCTATTGAAGGTACATCTCTAGAAGGCTGCTCTACCTTCACCACTCTCCTCTTTTTGCAATGTATTGACAAATAGGAAAATCTTCTGATGTCATGGCCTCCTTTTTTTTGTGATCTATATTTCTAGATAAAAATATTTGCCAATATTCTAGCCTCCTTCTTTTGGTGCTCTATAGATCTAGATGGGAAGGACTTGTGATGTCCTCGCCTCCTTCATTTGGTGCTTTATAGATCTAGATAAGAAGATCTTCCGATGTCCTAACCTCCTCCTATTGGTGCTCTATATTGCTAGACATGAAGATCTTTCAATGTCCTTCTCTTTCTACTAAGGCTTGCTCTTTGGTTTGCTGAAGCTGAAATACTTCCACCCGCTGTGACTGTCCTTCCTTGCTCTACAATGGTAATGGATCCAAGGTACAAGGTCGTCCCACACTTGAATGGATTTCTGGTCCAGAGAACTAATAGCGGTCGCAGTTGTATCCCTAGACCCCATTGTGTTCCGTTTTTGAACTGGTTGTGGAGTAAGGCTAATGTTGTGGTATGGAGATGCGCCATTCCAAGAAACATAGAATTCATGATAGACTCGGTTGTGTCTGGTTCTTCTCTCAAACGAGAGCAACTGCCGATTTTATCAGAGAACAATGTGACGTTTTCTTCCTTTCCCAAAAGCAAGGTCAAGACAAACAAGAAGTACATATTGAAAGATCTTAGAATACTTAGAGGTGTTCTTGAGCATGTGGACCTTGATCAGAAATTGCTCGTCCACGACAGCCCAAAGAAGAACCTCCTCAACGCGCACTTCAACGCTCTTCATCTTTCGAAGTGGTCTGGTGAATCGCCAATCCGGTTCCTCATGAATACCATGATTTTGTGGCAACACATTATGATTGCCTCTAAGCTCCCTATTGCTGATTTTGTTCTAGAGAATCCTCTTTCCGGAGGTGGGGTTAGTATAGCATTTAAGAAGTCTGCAATTGCCCGTAATATAGTATTAGGGTGTTCTAAACTATGGGATTCCCTGCATGGAAAATTTCGTTGATTAAGCACTCCTATCGGTGATTTGAATATTTGATAACATGGCTTCAATATATCCTTGTCAATGGTTTACAACTACCACATGTAACACGCTTCATGTCCTCTCTTGCTCTGATGTCTGCATAAGAATATCTGCCAATCTAACTTCCAACTCTTCTTTTTTGTTATGTTTGGAGCCAATCCGCGACGGCTTAAACAAAGTCATCGTATTGTCTGTGAACGGATTGCTTTGCTTTGAGCAATACTGTAATTGCACCCCCTGACGCTTCAATCACAACAACATTATTATTTGACATGGTCTCATAGAGTTCTTCAATATCCTATTGAGGTCCTTCCATGCTGGTATATGGTCGTCCATGGTCCTCGTACAATTGAAGAAGGTTCTTCAAGTGCTCCTACCCGATGACATAAGGTCGAGACTTTTCTTCGTTTATGGACAAAACAAGTGCTCAAGGCCACAATTTTATCCTTCTTGTGACAAGGTTCTTCAAAGATACCAAATATTGCTACAACATTGCTTTTGTTCATCCTTCCGCTGCGATCTTATGCCTTGGTGGAAAACTATCTACGTTGACATTAAATGGATAGGAAGTGCAAACAAAGACTGCTTGAATCATGGCACATTGATCGAGTACTGCAAACTTTGTAGAACTAAACTCTATTACATGGTTGGTTTTACCATTTTTATTTTGCCACAGCTTCTCATTCATTTTTTATCTATAAACAAAGTCTTCAATGAGTATTACTATCTAAATTCGAGTGCCCTTGAACACCTATTACTTTGATGCTTACTAGATAATGTGTTTCATGGATCGGCAAATCTATCAATGTATCTATAGGGAGATCCTTTTATGTAATTGTCGTTTGATCAGTTTCTCATTCCGTTTTTGATCCATGATAACAATTCAATGGCTACTACTGTCTTTCTTTGCGCCCACTTGAACGCCTATTACTTTCATGCTTACTTGATAATGTAATTCATAAATTGGCTCATCTATTGATGTATCTATATGGAGATCCCTCTATGTAACTATCGTATGATACATTTTTGTGAATCATGCATATGTGATCCTCACAATTCTTGCTAAACATTTTTCATTGATTGTAATATTTTTCAATACCTTGCTATAATGGTAAACATCCGCAGATCTTAAGGTCTAGCACCCTGTACATAATAATATGCTAGAGTCCAAAATTCATCCTAAAGTCTTAATTTACTTAAATGTCGCAACAAGTGAGCACCTCTGCGCTTCACTCCACGATCACCTTCTCCTAGACATCGCTGAGCTTGTACCCCGTGTAGATGTAGAACGTCACCATGATGTAGAACTACCGGAACAGGGTCACCTTCAATGCAGCAATCTTTGACTTCACTTCCTCACGAGCACTATCGGTTCACCTTGAACAAACTCCACCAGAAACTTCTCCAACACATCCACCGTGTGTTCAAGTGCAGGTCGTCACTTGTTACACAACAGGTCCACCACCACTAACGTTGCCTTCACCTCCTCGTTGTACAAGCACTCGAAGATGGCAGTGAAGAACGTCAATGTCGTGTTGGTGTTGAGATGGAACCCCAGTTGCTTGCGGTACTCCTCGATGAACTTCGCCTCGCCCCTCGCGTGCAGGTGGTTGAAGCACAATGCGCTCTCTACCTCCACATTCGTCACGAACTTCGACGGCCCCATGACAGACAACACCTACAGCGACTTCCGCTTCACGTCAATCCTGTACGCGAAGTCCGGGTAGTACGCGTTGTTGCTCCACCGCAGCGGCGGCGACGGTACCTGCTTGCACACCAGCTGCGTCCTCCGCAGGTCGCGAATCACCACGTTGTACGCCCCCTACGTCGGCGATTCACCTCTCCTTCTCCTGCGCTATCACCTCCGGATGCAACTTGATCTCCACCTGTTCAACCTCGGGACCGTGGCACCAACACCGATCTCTGGAGCTCAGCTTTGATTCCAAGCAGTGTGCGTTCCACGTTCAAGCGCCCGCCCTGCGCTGTGCACACCACGCGCGTCCTTTCGGTGCCTTTTCGCTTGTAGGGCTTTTGGCCTCCTCCGCACACCTCGCCACTGGTGAGTGTGGACGGCGTGGTGCTCTCTTGATGCACCGGCACTCCGGCGCTTCACCTTGTGAATTGACTACTCAGCTTGTCCAAAGCTCTTGCGATGTTGTAGCACAAGCGGCACTCCACCGTTTCAGAGCCGCAATTGCGCGTGAGGGGCAAGGACAACATGCGGTGGAGTGTCCAGAAGCTCTTGCGATGTTGTAGCAACAGCTTGTCGAGAAGCTCTTGCGATGTTGTAGCTCTTGCGATGTTGACTACTCAGCTTGTCCAGAAGCTCTTGCGACGGCTCCCGCTTGTGCTCTGCAGCACGAGAATTCAGCTGCTGCAGCAATGGCGATGCTCGCCTCCCACATCGACCTGAATCAGGACTCTAGGCTGGTTGTCAGAGTAGGTTGAAAACACTTGCTTCTTCTTAGTGGGGATGGTGGTGTTTCTGGTGATGAGAACTGCATTACTCTTCCTGCGGTTTTTAGGCCGAGGGAGAGGGGAGTGACATCGAGCAACAAAAGGTCCAGGACCTTCTCGTGGAGGTGTCGAGAGGCAGAGCAGGGCAGCATCTGCAAGCAAAAGCAAGTGCTCGTCTTGCTCTCACTCACCGCAGCAAGACTCCACAAGCACCATCTCGTCCAGATGCCCCAGCACCTCCTCGCGACTAGCCTCTTGGAGTGAAATCTCAAGCTTGTCTACAACTTACTTCCGCGTCCAGCTTTGACTACAGGATACGCCCCTTACTCCGGCACTCCAGCACTCCAACCTCCCAGACCTCAAAAAACGCCGTTGTAGAGGCAGCTGGTAATCCCCGTAGGTGGAGTACACTACAACAGAGTCGGCACCTCCTGCCTTGGCTGCTGGGTTGCCTCAACGCTCTTTTTCGCAGCAGCGAGCAAGACGTGGATACAACCAAGTTTTCTTTTCCAGTTTTGTCACAAACAGGAGGTTGCAAGTTATCACTCAAAGAAGAAAACCATTAGATGTGTCATAATATCACAATTACACCCATCATCGTGATATGATCTTTCTCAAGCAATAAACAAGTACAAAACACTTGTAACTTACACAATAGTCAAGTCCATGCTACTCTTGAAGAATTGAAGCATGATTACAATAAGGTTGTGATGTGCAACACCCTCACCACATCACGTGGGAGACTCAACTTGAGAAAGATGAGTCTCCCTCAACCACACAAGTGGAAGTCATTTGGGCTCCAAGTCCCAAAATGAGGTGTCAAAAGACACCACCGTTGGCCTGGCCGTCACACGGCACTGACCCCAACCCTAATCACTAATTAGGGAAAGTTGTACGCCTTCCGGTAACTCCACAATGCCCTATGTGGTTTCTAATCGGAAACCACCTACACAAACACCTCCATGCACCGATCCTGACATCATCTTGGGTGTTGCCCATACTTGAAGATCATTCTCTTCACAATAGGGATTTGAAAGAGGAATATGGTGAAGACGTGTCTTTTGTAGGCCAAAGACACAATAGACCAAATCCATCCTTTCCAGTTTAAAGGGACATGTATGTTGGATATTTTAATGTTGTACGGTTGTCAAATAAGGATCCTTGCCCATTTTGGATTGCTTGAGCTGTGGAAGATCCCCATTGTAATCCACTATATTCAACCTCAATTAAGATATGTTATTGTAGGCTTCTCACCAATGGCAATGAGTTTTCTTGATCATAACGAGATTCAGAGACTAAGAAGGCATCACTTTGGGAGTTGGTTTCTCCGCAATTGGAGAATTGGATTGAGACAAGCACCATTATGACGCCTTATTAATCTGGGGTGAAAAGAGATGCTTTGATATCAAAATTGAAGATTCCAACAAATCAAGTAGTAATCATTAAGAGGAATCTTGCAAGATTTTATTAAAAACCTTTTTTAGCATGGATTTGCCTTTATATGAAATAAGGATTGACTTCAATAAAAGCATTAGCCATAGCAATATACACTTTGTAAAGTAGTTTTTTCTAAATTGAGCTAGAAATTTAGTGCTTCGAACATAGAATTTGTTGACTTGCAAAATTTACATTGTAGTATGAAAGTCACTATGTAATTTATTGTGCAAAAGATTGACAATTTTACATATTATATTTCATACTTCCAATGATATAAAGTATTCACTCTACACTTTTTAGAATCTATTAAATATAAAATCAACACAATATTTAGAAATTTGTAAAGTCTCAATTAAGTGAATATGGTGTTCCTTGGATAGATGCACATAAGAGCTCTACTTATCAGAATAGGAGAGAGGCATGCAATTTGGAGACGTATCGTAGTTTTTTTTATACATGTGAATATACTAAGATGGTATGATCTGAATTTTGATTATTGTCTAACAATCTTTTCAACCAATTGGTTATTGTTTATCAAAAGTGAGCTCAAGATATTCCAGAGATTTCATAACTCTATCCCATTGCCCAAAATGTGTGTGAATTTTATAGTGTGAGTTGAAATTTACACTAAAGTGTACATAAAAAATATATGTACACATCTTCAAAAAAAGAAATGTTCTTTACATGTAGAAATAAACTAATGGACAATAGAAACGTCTACCACAAATTCCAACGGTACATAACACAGTTATCATCTTCCTTCTTCATTTAGTGAGCAACATATGCATTCTCTATTTATTTGGATCCTATACATTCCCTTGTTATTTTTTGTGTAAAGAAAGATCAATATCCACAACAGATCTAGAGTCCTAACCAACATCAAACAAACAAAAAGCATACACTAAAACAAGTATACATAGAACACCTTCAAATGCCCCATCTATTGGATAAAGAGACCCTCTATTAAGCTAGGACCAAACAACACAAACGACACTAAACGCCACGATGATGTCGCTCCAACAACTGTACGCATCCAATTGAAGATGTCGTTTGTAGGCAAATTAATAAGAAAATGAAGAAGTAACAAAGAGAGGGTAGATTGGGTGCAATGTAAGCCCCATCTTAAATTGCTTATGGCAACTTTGTTGCCTATCCCTTGGTTAATTTTCATGTTGCCTATCTCTAAATCAAAACTAGGAACTCCAACTGAATGGCAACGCACTACACAATGACAAGTCCACAAGGAATTCAAGCTGTTCTAATATGTGAAACGTGGCTCAAAGACCTCCAACAACGAGGGCAAGTCCAATCCTCAGATGGTAGAGTAGAAAGAGGCAACGTCAATTAAGCCATATGCCAACTACGCTGACAATGGTTACAAAACAACATGGTAGCTACGCCCTTCTTCTCGCCACACACAAATTACGAAAGGTCGTCCCGCACAACTGAACGGAGCCATCAATGGATAAATGACTGATAGTACAATTCTTAGAGTGCTCCCTATAGTCCTGGCCATCCTTGCCTTCCAGCAACAAGATGCCAATGGGTAATACATTTTTCACGTGAAGAATAGTGTACCATGCCTTGACATCCAATGTTGTCGGCGCCTCCTACTGCAAATGAACATAATCCCTCGTGGAAAAACATCGCAATTGAGGTCGCTAGGCACCGCTACAAATACGAGCGTAGCTTAAGGTGCCACAGTGCTAAGGAATGGATAAATTCTCCATGGCCATAGCATGGCCCGCTTGAAGAACTCTGCCCAATCCCGTAGACACTGTGTGGGAAGCCATTCCCCCTTACTGCCGGAACTTAATACCAAATCCGGAAAAAAATAAAGGAAAATTTAAAAAATAAGCTAGTTAGTCAGCCATAAGAGCATAAGTAGTTCATAGAACGGAATAAGATTTTAGTACTGCGCCGGAATCCCTAATGGAGGTAGTTACAGCATCCTTCCCGGAAGTTGCGAAACCGGAGGACGGTTACAGCCGGATCCAGAAATGCCATCATGACGCATAACGGTTTTTCCGTACAAGGGTGTCAGATACAAAACGCGACTAGCAGCCCTGCGCGCCAATCTTGTAGGGTTTCCAGCAGGCTCCTTCTCTTTCCGCTCCTCGCGTTCTCTTAGGGTTTCGAATCCGGCCTTTGTGAAGGACGATAGCGCAGAATTAGGTTTGCACAAGAGACTTGGTGAGGTCAGTGCGTGCAGGATTTCTGGACACCATTGCGAGGCGCAAGTTCACGGAGAGGTGGGCACGGATGGCGGGCAAGAAGGGCAAGGCTCCGGCTATCGAAACCCTAGTGCTGCAGAAGGTGACTCCGGAGATTCCGAAGCCGGTCAAGACCTGCCGGGTTTTAGAGAGCTTCCTCGAGATCATGGGTTGTGAAGGTCTTCTAGGAACACCATGGGCATTCCGGAGCGAAACGATGATGGCGGAGCTCTTGGGAGAGCCACCAAGCTAGTACGCACAGAAGGTCAGGGCGCATCCGGAGGTCTGGACCACGGCACTCTAGAGAGACACCCTAGAGTTCCGGGCAGGGACGATCAAGGTGGCGGAGCGTGACGACGCCATCCTGAAGGGCGAGTTCCGCGCAAAGGCTAACCCTAAGGACGGGTATGTCCTCAGCAACCTCACCGATCCGAACGCCAGGTTAGTAATGGCATTATTCAACCCCATTTTCCATCCCGAGAAGCCTAAACGGATAGTGGCCAAGCTAGCTACACTGATCCTGGGCTCGATGAGAGGAAAGTTGTCCGTCGACTGGGCGGCCATCATGGACGAGCAGATCGATCAGATGATGAAGAACCTGCCGAAAGCCCGGAAAACCCCATCCTCCCTTTCCACCTACCTGGCTCACATGTACGCAAAGCAGAAGATGTTGAGTCCGGATGAGCAGGCCGAGTATGATAGCCTGCTCACCATCCAGTCATACGGAGGGATGGAAACAGATGAGGAGCCGGAAGAATCAACGGACTCTGACACGGAGAAGTCATCATCCCCCCTCATACTTCGGAGACCAAACCGGAAGCGGAGTCGTTCGGTGCAGAGGACTCCGGAAACCCCCGGAGCATGCCGGCCTTTGTCAACAATTCCGGCTCAGAGCCCAACCGCAGCACCACCAACCGCACCGGAAACGACACCGGAAGACGACCGATTCACGACCGGATCCGAGCCAGGACCCACATTTGTTCCAGCCATCACTGGCGACATACCGATGGACATTCACGAGCTCTGCAGACATATTGTCTGGCGGACCAGAATTCAGGAAGGAGAAATCCGGGAGAGGCACGCCATGATCATGGCCGTCCTAGAGGCAGTAGGACTGGAGGACACCACTCACCTCATCGCCCAGGTCAGAGAGATGAAGGAGAAGCACGGTTCTGTCACGAGACTGGAGCAGGAGAACGCCACTATAACCAAGATCAACACCCGGCTCTGGGGTCAGGTCCGGCAGGCGGAAGCTGTACGGGATGCGGCACAGCATGCCCGAGTGGTGGCAGAAACGAAGGTCTGGGCAACTTCTCAGACACTGACTGATATCCGCACGGCGTTGGATTTCCCGGTGGATACGGTCAACCGGGCGTTGCTCTACACGGAGAGCTTAGAGAAGAATGAGAAGCTCAACAGGGGACAAATCATCCGGTTCCTAGTGGATCACAGCCGGAAAATGGAGAGCACCTGGTCCAAGATGCAGGAGCTAGCGAGGGATCTCGTGGCGGAAACCTCAACAGTACCAGAACCTCCACCTCCATTTCCGACACTTCCTGCTCCAGACAGGGCTGATCCATCCGGAACCACTCCAGGACCGTCCGAATCCCCATCCGGACCGGCAGCTGCTTCCCCGCCCCTACCTCCGGCCGGCTCTTCACCCAGACCTGCAGCTGGAACGCCGAAGTCCCTCACCGGAGAGTTCAATGACCTCGTGGGAACGCCGGATTTCAGCTCTCCTATGAGTTGGAATGGGGTGGCCTTCCCAAGCACGGAGAGTATGCAGAAATGGGAACAGGTGCCAGGGAGTCATACAATACCCCCTTTGCCCTTCCGAATTCCCTCAGAGTCTCCATCTCCGGGGCCACCAGTGACGGACTCTTTACCCGGAAGCTTGGCAGCGACACCCATGGTGGTCAGCCCTAGTGGTAGCTTCCGGGACCTTCCGGACGTCGAAGATCGAGCAGACGCACCATCCGGTCGGACGGGGACAACAGAGGATCTGGATGTACCATCCGGACCAGGGATGCCGACATCGACCTTACCGGAGCCACCAGCGTCCATTCCGGCGCAATCCGAGGCCGGCACCGCACCAGCGGAGGTTACCCCTTCACGCCGTAGTAGTAGGAGGCGGAACTAGGTAACTCCGTAGATTAGAATCTTTAGGGCTAAAGTATGATAGTGATTAACGATGGGGCTCAAGTTTGCACCCGGCTATTATGCGGTAGACTAAAGAAAACACTGCTTTTAATTTTGAGTTAGATCCGTAAAAATCGGATCTCAGATCCGAAATTTTCGGTTCTGAGTTTGAATTCCGGATTTCTAGGGATAAGATCCCTTTCACTTTTAGGATAGGATTTTCCGGATTTTTAGCTTTTTAGATCAGTGGTAGCGGGTTCTTAATACCTGAGCCTTAGCCGGCTTGGGGTCTTTTTTTCTTCTTTCTCCCGAATGATATTTTCTGTTAGTATATTTTCTCGTCTTGAAATTATGTTGGTAGTGTATTGTTTCGTGAGTGAAGGATAGGGCCCATTGTGGTTGATGATTAGTGGAATAGTTGTGGAAGCTGAAGAGGTTCACGGATAAGCATCTAGTCTAACCGGTTGGGACTTGCTGTGGGAGAGCGCCCGGAAAAGCTGATGGAGAGGTTAGATAGGGTCTGACGATCCTTGGTGACCGGAAGGAGCCTGGAGGGGGAGGGAGGGTACTTTAGGTGGTGGGCTTGGTAGCTCCTAGGGCACGGAGAATCCGTGTGAACCCGGATTCTAGTTGCGACCGGAATTTTCCCTTACGATAGATGGAAAAGCCTGTGGTGTATGTCTAGAAGGAAGTCCAAATGCATATCTGCCCTTCATACCTCACCGAACCATTGATCATCAACCGGAATGTCGTTGTAGTCCGGGTGAGCCTCTGACTGACCGTATCCGGAAGGCCTTCCGGATAATGTGAGAGAGTGAATCTGGAAACAACAAACCAAGGACCATTTAGCAATATAGGGAGAGTGGGTGTCCAGCCACTATAAGTTTCAGGGCAGTGGGTGTCTAGCCACTTAAAATTACGAGGCAGTGGGAAATCCGGCCACTTATACAAAATAGGATCAGTGGTACCCGGCCACTCGCTTAAAAAGTCCGGAAGAAAAACTCCATCTGACCTTCCGGAAGTTGGAAGGATCTGGAGGTTAGTAGGAAACCACATCGGACATCCGGAAGGATCCGGATGAATAGATAAGGCGTAGAATAGGAATTCTAACTGGTTCGTGGTAGAATATAGGAGTTAGTTTACTTATCATTCAAAGAAGAAACAATAGATCTCTGTGGGAACGAATTTAGAGCGATCATTCCGGACACATTTAGCTCCAACTAAGTGCTATCCGGAGGAATACTTACTCTACAAACTGCAACACACTGGGCCCACACCTCTATATTGTCCAAATCCACAATTAAAGCCAACTTTTTCAAAACGGAATTTGGTGAAATATGCTTCTGCCCGTACAATAACTCATATGGATTGAACGCTCCCAATGAAGCTTCTTGGCTAAATTGGAATCCCATGGCAATCCATAGTATCATCAAATCCCAATCACGGTGGCCACCCCCAAGTAATCCATACTTTTGTAGGCCCCGCTTAATGGTGTGAACCACACACTCTACCAAATCTTCCGCTTTTGGGTGATCCCGAGAAGTGGTATGGTGGTCAATCAAAGCCTTGGTACACAAAGCTTAAAAAGCCCCGAGGAACTCACGCCCATGGTCTATCAAAACCTCAACTAGGGCTTCTAAACGAGCAAACACCGAGTTGAGAAATGCCATGGCTGGCAACTCTGAAGATTTCTATGTAAGAGCCACGAGCTCAATCCATGTGTTGAAATGCTCCACCATCACCAAGACATACTTGGCTCCGCGTAGAGTCACGACATGTGGACCAGCAAAGTGCAAAGACCACCGATATCCTTGTCCCATACTGGGCAAAGGCTGCAACTACAGTGAGAAGGTGTTGAAATTGGATCTAACCCAATCACATACTTCACACCAAGATTTATACGTGGCAACATATTTATATCTATCGGTCCAGCAGTGTTAGCTGCACAATATCGAATGAGTCCGTTGCACACCAAAATGTCCTAGGTCTTTGTTTACTTGCCGTACCAACAAAGTCCTTTAATTTGGCCTGAAGACTTTGCACCTAGTTCCATCCAACCACACCTAAAATAGAAGGCCATTTTCCTAACAGGACCTTGTTGTTTAGTACCCAATCTGATCACGCTTCATAGCAAAAAGAACTAAGAAAAATGTTCCATGTTGTAGCATGTGCAAGGCTGGACCATCTCCCACACATTGCTAACAACCTGGGCCCTATCTGGTTCCTTATCTGTTACCAAATTAGGCAACGTCAATGCTCTCGTCTCCTAGGCCATGGCTAATCCTTCTCCATGAGAATAGTCAACAGCTTAGCAATCAAGCTAAAGTTCTTGGCAAACCAATGATAGTAATTTATCAAGTCAAAAAAGGTTCAAAGCGGTGACACGTCGGTTGGGACGAGAATCTTCTCCAACGCATCCACCTTGCCCTACTGCACACATAGACCCCCTCAAACAATCATATGTCCCAAATATAGAAATTGGTTGTGAAAGAACTTGCACTTGCTAAGGTGAAAACGCAATCCCCATTGACAGAACCGTCTATGTGTGCAATAGACGGTCTATGTGTGCAGTAGGGCAAGGTCTGAAGATGCCTCAAAGGCTCTTGTACATTACTACTAAAAATGATAGCATCATCAATGTAGCATTGGAGGAACGATGAATCGGTCAACAATTGGTCCATCATTATGTAAAACTCAGCGGGTGCATTCTTGAGGTCAAATGGGAGAAACTTCCAATGGAAGAGTTGATCCCTCCCATCCTGATAATCTCCTCAGATTGCATTTTTCACCCGGTCAATCACCATCAATGGTAATTGGTGATAACATGGGTTGTTCCTACGTCTGTCTATCCGGTAAAGTCCATCCATCCGATTGTCCATCTGATAGAGGTTGTTGTCCATCCAATAAGGATTAACTCTGGTTTTACCAGGAATAGAGGTAAATTAGTTTTCTTGCTACCATAAAGGCAACTACGTGTCTGACACGTAGACTAGAAGGTTGCACGCGTATAGACAGGGCGCGGGCGCATACTGTCCAGGCCAGGCGCATACTGAGAGAGGTCGTGGGCTTACCTACATGGTCAGACGCAAACCTATTTGGATCCTGTGTGTACATAAATAGGTCGGGCGCGCATTCTAGCAGAGGTGGTTGGCCTTATGAGTCAGTGTTGAAAGTCAAGTTCATTTTGGACTTAAAGCTCACACCACTAATACCACCAAAATGGGTTGGACATGTATCTTTACGCCTTGGGCGCGCGCGCATGGAGGGCCAAACGCGTATCTATATGGGTTGGGCATGTACCTACATGGTCGGGCGCGTACCTATATGGGTTGGGGGCGTAGCTACATGGGTTGGGCGTATATCTTCATAGGTCGGGCGTGCTTACTGGCAGGCCAAGCGCGCGCAGAGGTGGTTGGATGCACGCACGTGCTTCAGGCGTGTGAGTTAGCGTTGGAAGCTTGGTTCTTTGTGGACTCAAAGTTCACACCACAAAGAGCATTGCCACCCCTTCTACTCCAATCCGTGGAAACTAAAAAATTCTTTAAAAAAACTTATCCACAAACTCCATCATTTCTACTAATTTCATATATCATATATTTTTGGAGTCAAGACACATGGTATTTAGAGTACTTATGAATCTGATGCAAGATTATAACAAAAAAAAAAGTACAAGATTAATGGGAAAAATAAATACATTTTTTCTTAAGTAATTTCACAAACTTTACATTTTTAGTAATTTTGGAATAACACTTAAAACAATATGATAAGTCTTTATGCATGTCTAATTTGAGATCACGCGGTTACAAATTCAAATTAGACCTAAAAATCAGATGTTTTTCCACTTATTGAATGTGGTGATTTAGAGTATTATATGTGGAAAATTGCTCTACAAATCACTAAAAATAGACTAATTTTTGTGAAATTACTTAACAAAAAATGTGTTTCTATGGAAAAAATCTTATATTTCAATTTTATGATGATCTTCTGTCGGATTAATAAGTACTCTAAATACCATGTGTCTTGACTCCAAAAATATATAATTTATGAAATTAGTAGAAATGATGGAATTTGTGGATTAATTTTTTTAAGAAATTTTTAGTTGCCACGGGTTTAGGTTAGAAGGTGTAGTGATGCTCTCAGTGGTGTGAACTCTGAGTCCACAGAGAACGAAACGTCCAATGCTAACCCACAAGCCTAAACCGCGCGCGCGCGCCTAAAAAACCAGTGTGCGCGCTTTGCCCATTTAAATACGCGCCTATCCATGTAGGTACGCATCCGATCCATAAAGGTACGAGCACGGCCATCCATGTGCGCGTGCCCAAGCCATATAGTTACACGCCCAGCTCATAAGGTGGTATTAGCGGTGTGATCTTTAAATTTAGAATGACCCAAACTCCCGATCTTAACTCACGCGCCCAACCACCTTTGAACGTGCTTAGCCTACCAGTGAGTGCACCCGGCCCATTTAGATGCACGTCTGACCTATGTAAGGATGGGCCCGACCATCTCTACTCCCGCGGGTCTCGCTTGCATGCGCGTTTGAACCACAATAGTACGCGCCTGACACTAAATGATAAGCGCCCAATTCTAAATAGTTCGCGCCCGACCTTGAATGGTACGCGTCTAATTTCAAATGGTGCGCACGACCCTCTTGGGCGCGCGCCTGGCCTTATGACGAGACGTGGAAAGTGATATGATGTGTCAATACACGTGTTTTACCATGAGGTAAGTTGTAAATTTGATTTAGGATTTGTAAAATAAAATCACACACAATTGTCCACTGAAAAGATTGTCCTGACTGTCCGTCCGTTGTCTTTGGGCCCCTATCCATCTATGTGGACAACTTTGGTGATAATTAGACCAAAAATCTAAAGCATCAAATACACTAGTGTGGCCCATGACATCAAACAACTACTTCAGTGTGGGCATGGGATATCGCTTTGACTTGGTCTTGCTATTAACCGCCCTATAATTCCCATACAATCGCTTGTCCGTCCAATTGCCAAAGATATCCTTCTTTAGTGGCATAATCGTGGCACAAGCGTACTCTCTATTAGAGAGCTTAATCAAATTGGCGGCCAATAACTCCTGATGATAAGTCTGAACCCCAATCTACTTTGAAAGACTTAGCTTGTGTGGTCGTCAAAAGATTGGGTGATTACCTTCCAACTGAATGTAAATGGGCTTGCTTTTATAGCTCTTTAAATCATGGAGACTAAAGTAGAAACAACTACGATACAAAGGTATGAACGCTCGTACCTTTAGTGCCTCGGCACCACTAAGATGTGGCCACAAATCTAAAGGTCAATCATCAAACTCTATGGTCTCCTTCTCCACCGTAGGAGACTCACGGCGCACCGTCACGATCAGTGATTGCTTCTTAGTAGCAGAGAAGGCATTCATGCCTTTAGACTCCTCACTTACGCAATTCAATGAAAATCCAATGTTGTGTTGATAAAATCGGGAAAAGAAATTTTGGGCATTCTCTCAATCAAAGTCTTTGGCCAAGGCTGCAAAGACATGCTAAGTATGAAGCTGCTCAGCTGCATGCCTCTTCAAACAAAAAAGGAGCTCTGCTTCCTTGATCATCATGAGATATGGCACCACTGCTCTATTACCATTCGAGTCTGCCCCAACGCGCGTAGATGGTCACTTGAACGGCGCTGAACGGCGAAAGAGAGACTACAAACCCAAACTAGAGTGTTGAGATCAATGGCTTGACCCAACACAAACCACGCTGACCCTTAGAGAGATCTATTGCAGTGATGGTGCTTGTCAGGAAGCCCATCGTCCGCTCTTTCTCTTCGGCACAAGGCTCCTCGCAAGTTTGGGAAGTTCAATTTTAAACCATGCCCAAATCTCGTGTTTTAAAGGCAAAGGACCTTGGGTAGCTCATCAACGTGAAAAATGCCCCCCATGTGAAGCCAATGCGGTTCACCACGGCCAATGGTTGCTTATTATCCTTAGTAACCTCTATAGAAACACGATACTTGTCCAAGATGTCATCGACCTCACTACGCAAGGGCCGTTGCAATTGAGCAAGTACAGAAGTGACCGTCGCCAATGATGCCAAGTTGGTCCAAATCAAAGGTGGTCAGTGGACGTAAGAGCCCAGAATAGAAGTCAACTGAGGTTACTTACTTTTAGCAAAAAACATATACTCTATAGTTGTTGCAATTCGTAGAGTCAGTATTCCTCTGAAATGCACTCAATCGTCACAAAATGCTTCCAAAGTTTGTTCCCACAGACCCAAAACCACTTTGGTTTGGTTCCCACAGAGATCTATTGTTCTTCTCAGAATATCCAACAAAAACTAAACTACCAATCAACCGTTCATAGGCTAGCTATTCTATTCACCCACTTACTACGGGTCTGGATCTTTCCGGATTTCGGAATTAATACAATGGTTTCCAGAACTAGTTTCGGGATGACCGGAGGATAGTTTGATTTATCTTTGTTCCTCCTCAGAGAGTCTACCGGAAGGTTTAACCAAGTGACCGGAAGGCCACTGATCCTGTTTTGTGTAAGTGGCCGGATTCCCCACTGCCTTGTGACTTTAAGTGGCTAGACACCCACTGCCCCGGAACTTATAGCGGCTGGACACCACTCTCTCTACTCTGCTAACCGGTGATTGATTGTTGCTACTAGATCTATGCTCTCACAACACCCGGATGGCCTTCCGGGTGCGATCACGCAGAGACAAGTCCGGACTACAACGACATTCCGCTAAGTATAGTTGTGATTCTCCGGAACAAGTGTTACAGTTTACCAAAGAAGACTCCTTCTAGACCTACCCATTATTAATCACTTTGGGTCTGGAATTATAGCCAAAAATCCTACATCTAAACATTATCCTAAGACGGGGCACCTCGTGCCGTGTTTCTCCCGCTCCTACGCGTGGAAGATATCTTTATTGGAACCCGCTGCTTACCCTTTCCCTTCCTTGACATTGACGAAGAAGAGTCGACCTTCCAGGTTGTTGGTCTGACAGCAAGGGAAGTCCTTGCCGCCGGAGTTCGGGATTTTGGAGGCGGAGGTTGCCATTTCGGCGCAGCTTGTGGGACTGGCAGGGACTGAAGTTCCGGCTCGGCAGTCGGTTTGACCTCTTTGACCAGGTCCCTGTAGCTGCCAGAAGGACTTTTTGGTCCGTGTGCTAGTCGCCGCGATACGGACTTGGGTGGTGCCCGGAGATTGGTCTCCTCCGGAGACTCCGATAGTCGCATTAATAGAGGCGTCAGCATATCCGGAAGTTGCTTCAATAACTCACCCGTATTGAGGTTGGGAGACACCATGCCTTCCACCGGTGCACGTGGTGATGGCGTATCGAGGTCCTCCGGATTCAATGAGGTTTCATTGGTTGGAGCCGGCTCGGACTGTGACAGTTCCTAAGGGGCCGTGGTCCGGTCAAGGGTCATGAAGTCCTCCGGTACTTGGGCCGCCTTGTCTTCTGGATTCACCTCGGTTATGTTGTCCACTAGTAGCTTCATCTGACCCCATGTGTGGCCCATCTTCTTTGCTTGATCAAAGAGGAACCAGAAGATGTTGGCTCAATTCACCTTCTTCTCCTTCTCCACCAGCTTCGTGAAGAGTTGACTCTGGTTAGCCGTATCCACAAGAGAGTCTAGAGTTGCCCGGACATCCGTCAAGGCGGCTGCAGATTCGTTGGCCCTTGCCTCTTCTTGCTTCCGGAGATCTCGCTGAAGGCGATGCATATACAGATTCCTTGTTCCGGAGATCATCTACTTGGATAATGACCTCTTCCATCTGGTTGACGCTTAGACTCCGAAAAACCTGCTCCACTCCTTTCTTTATGGCGTAGTTGAGCTCCCCGGGGGCTTTCACTCTCTAGGTTAGTCCGTGTAGAATCTCATTGATCTCCACCATCTGGCCTTCGCAGTCCTATGGGTCGAGCTTCCGCCTCTTTCGATTGGCTTCCGCGGACGGTCGGGCCTCATCTTAGCTGGACGATCGGTTGATAGACTGGTATCCGAACTCTCCGGCTCCATGTCTTTATCTCGTGCTCTCTTCTGGGTCCTCCGGTCATCTTTCGAAGTGTTTGCCGTTGCTGTGTTCGGCACTCGTTCAACTTCCCTTCCGAACTCTTCTTTTGATTCATCACCTCCGTACTTCTGGAAGCTTAGGACTTTGTCATACACCTTCTGTTCCGTCTAGGTGAGTTGCCGATGGTGGCAGTAGAACTGTGCCACATAGAAGGCTAGAGGGGTTGCAGATTTCTTCACCTTCTAGAGATTTGCCACAGCCAGTTGATCATCTCGCTCATGAGTGTACCTATGTCCACCACTATCTTTCCTCGGAGTCCTCCGAGGAAGGTGCAGGCCCATTTAGAGACCTGCCAATTTGGCTTTTCCGGATGGAAGATAGGGTTCAGAAACCGTAGCACAAGTCTGGCATCTAGATGCTTGAGATCTTGGATGCTGAATCCTTCCTTTGGGTCGGCCTTTGCTTCAAACTCCATTGCTAGGAATTTCTCCCTCCGTTCACTACCTTGGTTCGCCCTGCCCAAAAGTGGTATGCTTGCCTCCATTCCGGAACTCTCCACAGCTCCAGATGTCCCCACAACATTCCATTGTACTTGGAGTCCAACGTTCCTATCAACTCCCGGACGATCACCTCTTCTCGGATGCCCCAAGCAATGTTGTAGTACGTGTTGGCAAGTATTCACATCTTAATACAAAGATACCCTTAAGGTAATCGTTCCCACAGAGAGTCACCGAGAACTACAACGACCAACATCAAGCCAAAAATCTATACAATGTCAAATATACAGTAGATACATCAAAAGAAAGGAGGGAATAAAGGTTTAGATCACAAAGCTTGGGTGTTAATTACACCAATTACCCCACTTTTCGTACGCTTGTTGTCTCATCGTACGTCCTACCTTCGTACGTCCTACATTCGTATGTCCTACCTTCGTACGTCCTACCTCGTACGTCCTACCTCGCATGGGTAGGAAGGACTTTTATTACTCAAACTTTAGATTAGATTTGGGGCTTCTAGTTACACCTATGCACAATATGGACATCTAGAGTACATGCATACCCGGCAGGGGTTTTTATCACCACGGACGATGATCCGAGGACTCACACAGATTTTAGTGTTTGACACAAGTAACAGATACTCTTCCTCCCATTCTCTCCTTCTAACTCTACTCACTCACTTGGATGGTTATGGTGTCACTGAGATCCCCCCGAAGGCGATGTTACACCCGTGTTTCCGAAACTATGAGGGGCGGATTGTAAGTGAGCAAGGGGCCTACCCGCTCACTATCCGTCCTTCTCTCAGTCTCCCTCCACATCCGATGTGGCTGGAGGTAGGATGTTTTAGGATCGACCCAAGCCCTCACAACCGACACCAATCGATTGTCGAAAGGTCACTCAAGACTCGCTAGGATCCTTACACATCCGTCACTCCCCCCCTCGTCCTTCCCTAGACACTTGCAACTTCACCTGTTATTCCCACCCACACGTACTAATCTACTTGATGGAACAAATAAACAATTGTAAGTATTTAGAGTTAGAGTTAGAGTCACATCCCTACTAACTATCTCCCACCTCACTTGTTATTCCCATCCACCCGGACTAACTCTACTTGATGGAACAAGGAAACAATGAGTTGATAGTTAGTACAAATTTGAGGAGTGGACTACTTGAAATGGCACTCACAATTATGTATGGAATCCGAACTCTCCAACCATCGAAGGTTTTCTGAGAGCGTAGGTTTAGAATTAAATTGAAAGCAAATGCACACAACAAGCAGTGAAGAGAGGTGCCTCGAGACTCCTCTCTTACACTGCAGCAAACTCACACTAACGTCCAAAGCAATCGATACCTTCTAACTAGAAACGGCGCATTAACTACCCTTGGCGGCGGTGGCTGCCACTCCACACGACGTGCACCGTCAGAAGGTAACTTATTACACAAATCACTAGGCAAAACTAAGTCAAAACCAAAGTCAAGCAGGGGCCAAATCCTGGAATGAACAGTGACCTACGAAACAAGATCCTTATCCTATAGACGTAAGTTTCTACCTACCCTGCGCCAACTCCTCGAGCCTCTTCTTCTCCTCCTTCTTTCTATGTTTCTTGGAGCTTCGGCTCGAAGAAGGGGTGGGTGCGGCCGTAGCAAGTGTCATCAAGGGTGCCAAAGTGGCATCCGTGGGCTGAGTTGGAGTAGCAAACGAACGGGACACGGTTTCTCTTGCAGAGAAAGCGGTGCCCGTCCCGGTGGAGGTAACGGGTAAAGAGACAGGAACTGGAGGAAACTCGGACCGGGCTGGAAGAATCGGTACCTGGTTTGAAGTTGTCATGATATCCGGGCCGGATGTAAGGACCGGGAGGTGCCAATGAGAAGAACTCTCACTGGTAGTCTTTCCTAGGGGAAAGACACTCGATAAAGGGACCATAACTGGTGCAGAGTGAACGGTGACGCCTTGGGGTGGCTGGCGATGACGGATCAAGGGTGGGGGTTCCACCCCTGCATCTGAGCTCTCTTTCCATCCACTTTGTGTCTGGGTGGTGATATTTGAAGGAGAGGGTCTCGCCGGAGCCCTCGTAGGTCGTACGAGAGGTGTTGGACTGTCAAGGTCCACCATAGTCTTCCCCTTGTTGTTGCCCGTGCCGCAATCATCCGTGTCGGAGTCCGAATCCCCATCCTTGCTTGAGCTGTCGGAGTCATCCACGAACTTGGGTAAGATGTGTGTGAGGTTGCTTATCAATAACCTCATGCTGGCATAAGCCTCCTCAACCTTCACGGTTTTCTCCATTATGAATGCGATCACCCTCTTGCTCGAAAGGTGGTCGTCTCTCTCCAACCTAGCATCGAACATCCAGGCCTTGAGTACGACATTTGCAGGTAGGTGCAAGGTACCCTCCACTCGTTGTAATGCCTCCGCAAAGGCATTGGCTTGGAGAAGAGCTTCCTTCTGCCTCTTCTCTGCCTCCAAGGCCCGACTCTTCATCTTGGTCATCTCAAGGGTGAGCCGGTGGACCTTCTGCTCCATACTACGGAGGTCACTCACTCCTCCTATACGTTCCTTGACCGCAATGACTAGTCCTTGGATGGGTGGGTTGCCCACCAAGCTGCTTACATGTGCCAAGGTCTTGTCGGTGTCTTCTACGTACACACGCAGGGCCTCAATTAGTTCAAATGCCCGGTATGTCTTGTCTCCGAGGTGTGCGGGTCCGATAACTGTTGCGCGGAGTGCGGCTCGGGTCCGAGTGGAAGGGGCTCATCCCTCTCTCCTTCTCTGACGCTTGGGGGGTGGAGGCGCCTCTTCTTCTGATGGGGAGGAAGTGCTTCCTCCCTTAGAACCTGACTCGCACTCCGATTCTGTCCCCTGGAACTTCTTCATCATCAAATGAGTCCCGTACGCTGTTGTCTCCTCTGGCGTTGTTTCCTTGAAGTGATGATAGAGGTGGATCAAGAAGGGACAAAGAGGAGAGCGCTTGGCATTGCTAACACACTTGGTCAACCAAAGTACTACGTCCTTCACAATGATGGCCCAATTTACCATCCTCTCTCCTAAATACGATCCATACAGAGTGTTAGCAAGAGTCATGGTGACTCGCGTGGGTTTTCCAGGGTGTAGAATGGGTATGAAGAATGCAAAGACCCGTCAGGCTTGAGAGTCTATGCAATCTTTAAGACCATAACCATTCTTGGAGTCCTTGGTGTCGAATCGTCCCTTGCCATACTCCTCCTTCTTCAAACTTGTCCATCTTGCACCCTGCCGAGGAAACTCGTATACCTCTTGCCACTTCCCCATAGTCCACTGGCCTAGGCAAGCCCGGATACTATCATTCTCCGGTTCTGGTAATGGGTCTTGCCTTAGTTCTTGCACGGTAGACTCGATGCAGAAACTCCAACAAAACTCGAGGAGGGAGAGATATCCCATGCGAAGGAGGTCCTCTTTGAGTTCGGTAAGCTCAAGGGGATCCTTGGGGATGGCGGGGGAGATGGCCCTTACCAAAGATAGGACTGGATTGGAGGAAGCCATGACCCCTCCCTTTTACCTTGTTCACCCGGTGAGGTCCTGGCCTATGCTGTCGGTAGCTGGGCCCTTCCCTTGTTGCTGGATAGCCTTCGTCTTTCCTTCCTCAGTCTCGTGCACCGCCTCCGGGCTCTCGTCCTGCGATCAGCTTATGCGTATCAACCTTGTGCACAGCCTCTGGGCTCTCGTCCTGCGGACAGCCTGTACGTACCAACCTTGTGCATAGCCTCCGGGCTCTTGTCCTACGGACAACCTGTGCGTACCAACCTTGTGCACAGCCTCCGGGCTCTCGTCCTTACCGAGCCTCTCGGGCTTGTTTGCTTACCTTTGGCTCCTTACCTAGCCGGCGTGGATTTCCTCCGAGGGCCGGCTCTTCCTTAGGCAGCCTCCTGGTTCTTGTTCATAGCCTGTGTCATCTCCAGGCTCACACGTTCGTAGCCTGTGTTGTCTACGAGTTCCTCCTGCTTGCAATCGGTGTGGCCTCCGGGCTCTCGTGCTTGCAGTTGGTGTCGCCTCCGGGCTCTCACGTTCACAACCTGTGTCGCCTCTGGGTCCCTCTTGCTTGTAGTCGGTGTCGCCTCCGGGCTCTCACATTCACATCCTGCTTCAAGTTGACTCTCTCTCTCTCTAGGCTCATGTCGTGGTGTAGAGCTGAAGGAGGGAGTTCGTTTAAGTAGCCGGTTTTGGTTTGATGAGGAAGATTCCTTCTGTCTGCGGTTGAAAACTCCGCGTCTCTTCTTCTTGCTTTCTAGTTGGTACTTCTGATCTCCTTATCCCGAATACGGTGGTTAGTCTCCAGGTTCCTCGTTGCCTTTTCACGCTTGGTTGACAGCCCATGCGTACTGGTTTCCTGTTCAGTTTCCGGGCTCAGGTATTGGGAACAGCCTCCGGGCTCGGGTCTTGGGAGCAGCCTTCGGGCTTGGGTCTTGGGAGCAGCCTCTGGGCTAGGGTCTCGGAAGCAGCCTCCGGGCTCGGGTATTGGGAACAGCCTCCGAGCTCGGGTCTTGGGAACAGCCTCCGGGCTCGGGTATAGGGAACAGCCTCCGGGCTCGGGTCTTGGGAGCAGCCTCCGGGCTCGGGTCTCGGGAGCAGCCTCTGGGCTTGGGTATTGGGAACAGCCTTCGGGCTCGGGTCTTGGGAGCAGCCTCCGGGCTCGGGTCTTGGGAGCAGCCTCCGGGCTCGGGTCTTGGGAACGGCCTCCGGGCTCGGGTCTTCGGAACAGCCTCCGGGCTCGGGTCTCGGGAGCAGCCTCCGGGCTCGGGTATTGGGAACAGCCTCCGGGCTCGGGTCTTGGGAGCAGCCTCCGGGCTCTCTTTTCTCCTATCTACGATTTTAAAATAACCTTGATTATTCTCTAACTCTAGTCTAAGTATCAAACTATTTTAGGGGAGTATTAACTTTGGAATCTAACTAACAAATCAAAGTTTATCATCATCAACCTTCTAACTAAAAAAAAAATTGAAAATTCGTGGTACGACAGGCAACAAGTAGGAATCCGGCGTAGCCCATTTCCTGTAAGTAGACTGACTTTGTCCGAGTCTTCAGGAATGTCCGGCAGAATCTTCATCAAGGGCGGAAGCGCAACGGCCGGCGCTTCGTCTCGCTTTCCTCTTCTGTCCTAAATGGTCTTCTTCTTCTGGGCCATGGCGCCCGTCTTCATCGGCTCTTCCTAATTTCTCACTTTCACTCAATGTCAACCCTACACGCACCGTCCTCACCAGAGCTCTCCCTAACGAACACATGTCCGTTCTAACTGTCTAAGCTAACAAACCCTAACGATCAGCAGTTAGGAGAAGGAGAGAGAGAAAGGGAGAGCAAAAGGCGCAAAGGAAGAAAGAGAGAAAGAGGTTTCCCTCACGTTGCGGCCTTTTATAGTTGGCCATTAGACCGGCCTTCCGGAAGTTGTACAGTTGATTGTGACAGCTCCGGATGTCAGACTTCCCCGAAGTTCCGACAACTACTCCGACCACTTGTTTAGCAGCTTTAGGACATATTAAGGATTTCAACCAGGTTCACCCATCATTATTACTACAAACTGACTATAGGTTCTATTCTAGTCTAATCTATCGTACTTACTTAACTAATTTTTTTGTTTTTGCCAGATTTTTAGGTTAACTTCCGGAACCTTGTAGGAACGGATTTCCACAATAGTATATATGTTTTGGAGCCCTTTGTTAAATTGTTATAAAATGCCAATCGTCCATTGATTAGGTGTGAAGAAATCATGGCCAGTAAAATGTTATGTGAACAGAAAGTATCTTGAACAAGGTGTTGAGTTTTTGGACTTTGTGTTGTCGTAACACATGATGTTCTACAGGTGGCCCAATCTTTTACTAAGATGAGTAAATTGCATACTAGAGAGACTGCAAATATACCAAAACATTCTACAGAGTATATATGTTGAATCAAGGCTCCAAAAATTAGGATTTGAAGAAAATGTTGCAGAAGAAGAAGAACGCCGGTCTCCGAAGGAGGCCGGCGTGAATAAAGTGTCTGTTCGTTCCACTTACTAAGACCATGCCCACTGGACAAGGAAAAGTAAGCTAGAACTACTCTTCTCTCTCTCGGGTAGACACTATGTGACAAGTAGCCAAAGAACCACAGACCAACCAACCGACCAACCAATCTCAAACAAAGCAACTAACCAACTACCGATCAAGCAAGCAATCACAAACCTTAAGACCAACAAGTCAAGATAAATCAAGGTAGGGGAAGAGTTTAAGGGGGGTCTTGTGTATGAGGGAGGATTTGGTTGTTTTCGATTTTGCGTTTATGCAGAAGAATGGACATGGCATGTTGAATAGCAATGGTGTTGATGTTTTTAAAGGTGGTTTTAATTGTTTCAATGGGAATTTTGAAGACATTTTCAAGATTATTCATAGAGGGGATAAAGGAGGTAGCACGAGCGCCAGATGTTATTACAATAAGGGGGTCCACATTCCACTTGAGAGCCATGATGTCGTCAATAAGGGATTGGTATTTATCAATTTTATTTTGGATTGTTTCCGGGGAAAATCTATTGTTGCAATATGTGAATTCAATGAATTGAATGGTGTAATCTTGGTTGATGTTATCGGGTGGTGGGTCGTTATATGGTAAACCTTTAACACAAAGACTATCCGGCTTGAGCCGAGCGTTGCAATGACATCTTTGGGTCATACATGAGCATGGGAGTAGCCAAGGGGGGACCGTATTTTCTTGTGGTTTGTTATTGAAAGTGCTTGCGTTCATTAGTATAAAACATCTCGATTTATTGTAAGAGGTGATTAGTTTTCGGATTTCCCATACCGCTTTATTATGTCTTTTAACAATAAGAGAATGTATGTGATGGTTTTGGCATTTGAGTAGAACATGAAGCCATGTGTCGGGGTCCATTGAGGGGCATATGGAGCATGTTATGGATGGGAATCTTTCTATTCCAAAGAAGAGTTGTTTGCGAGCGTTTCCCATATACTGACCAGTACGGAATTTGATGAGGCATGTTATTTGCGAGTCTGAGATGCTGGGGTTTTTCCAAAAGTTTGTAGAGAGTTCATTGTCTATGTTGTTATTGTTAGTCCATTTTTCTATGTTAGGAATATTTTCTGAGATTGTATCAAGGTTGTTGTATAGGTCTTGTTTTTTGAGATATTTGCCCAAAAATCTAATTGGGCCTTTGTCAGGGGTATCTTCTTTGGAAGGCCATTCTTCTTTTTGAAAGTAGTATGGGGTAGCATGGGCATGCTCGTGTGGGTCTTTGGCAATTTTGTGTGATTTTTCTTGGCCTTCTTTTGCTAATTTGTCTGCTTGTTCGTTGCCCTCAATGTTGGCATGGGCTCTCACTTTATGGAGGGTTGTGATTTGTGTACGGTTTTGTAACATTTGGACCATTGATGTTAATATAATTTGATCGGGGTGGCTATTATGAAGGGTAGGGTGTGTTATTCGAGTGTTTAGTAGGTAAAGTGCATTTACACAATCGGTGAATATATGTGCGGGTTCATTATTGTATTTTGTTGTGATGATTTGTAGTGTTTTGTGAATGGCCATGAGTTCAGCTCTGAGGATATTTTGCAGTCCATGGAGTCTTTTGGCTAGTTTAATTTCCTTGGTAGAGTTATATATGCCATAGCCAGCTTTTTCTCTGCGCCAAGAGCCCGGGCTAATTTGTTCGGGTGGTTTAAAGGAGCCATCAGTGTAATAGCTGTGTGCGGGATTAAATTTTGGTGTGGTATGAGTAGGGTAGTCTGGAAGAGGGGGAGGTGTAACGGAGTAGTTTAATGTGTTGTTGACATAATTTAGTTTTGACCAGTTTTTACTTTTGTTTACAGGGGTTTGTGTGGGTGTTGGTGGGGCCAGTTTTGTGTATGGTCGCTGTATGTCTAGATTGTCTGTTATGGAATTGAGTTCCGCAATTTGTTCGAGGGAGCCAAGGGTTTGATTTTGATGATGGACGCATAGTATTTGTAATGTGGATGGCTCGATTCGGGGTTTTCTTAGCTCGGGTGGAATAGTAGGTTCTTCGTATGGTATTGTGTCTGCTTCAAATAATGTAATGATATGGGAATCTTGAAATGGGTTTGAGTGTGGGTTGTTGTTTTGGTACCAATTGTTGTTCGGTGTGATGATGATTGTATTTGTGTTATTTGGATCATGTTTGGGGGCAAGTCGAGCCCAATGTATTGCTTGTTCCATATCTTTCTCGTTGTGGGGGTGAGCTATACCATTGCCGATCCATTTATAGTCAAAGGCCTTTCCTAGGGATCCGAATATTTTGTCTCTTTCATAAGGTGAGTAGAATTTTTTTAGTTTAGTAGAACATGTGACCGGGGAAGAAAAATATGATTGTTTGATGTTAAAGGATGAGATTAATGAGTCTAAAATGGAAGTGGGTATTGTGTATTGTGCATTTTTTAGGGGGTCAGTTTTTGGTATTCGGTATTTATACCTTTGGTATAACCAGATTAGTTTGGTTTCAAAGGGTTGGGTCGTTGGTTCAATATTTGTGGGGGTTTGTAATTTTGTATTGTATTGATTCCATAACCATTGGAGTCGAGTAATGGGGATGGAGTGTAAGTGTCGGCCATTTTCTTCATATAGATGTGCTTGATCATTATCTATTATAATTGTGTTTGAGGGTGTAAGGATATCTTTTTCGGGGTTGCATTCTGTTGTGTAAATGTTTAAGAGTGGAATAATTATGGGTGGTGTTACAGATCTTGAGTCTGAAAGTTGTTCTTGTGGGTGGTGGGCTTGGATGATTTCTGAGTATGTTTTGTTTTGGGTTTTTTGGTAGTATTGTTTTAATTTTTGGGTGTTGAGTGTAGAGGTATTGGTGTCGTGTCTTGGAAATAGGTCTCTTTGGTGGAGCCATTTATTGTATGTGTTATCATTGTATTGCCATTGGCATAAATATTTTGTGCAGGTGTTTTGTATGTTATTTGTGTCTATGTGTTGGATATGTTTATGGCGTATGATGTTATTAATGGGATATGTGGTAGGGTTTTTGGGGATGTATGTTGGGGGGCGGGGATGGTATGTATGTGGGGGATTAGGGGGATTGATTGGTGTGAGAATATTTCTTGGGATGATGCTATTGTTGGGGGTGATGAATGGATCCTTAAGTATTTGCGAGTATGGGTGTATGTTACAATTAGTATGACATGTGGTGGGGCATGTTGGGTGGCAAAATATTTGTTTAGCAACATTTAGGGCACTTTTTATTAGTTTAGTTGGAGTGAAGTGGTAGATTTTGAAGTCTTCATAGTTCATGATGTGTGTGCCGTTAGGTAGAGTAATTTGGGTTAGTTCAAAAATATTTTTTGAGAGGAGTTTTTGTAGAAGCTTTTGGGAGAGTTGGGCATTGAGTGTATTGTGGTTTAGTGTTTCTTGCCGCCATAGTGCTTCAAGTGTTGTAGGGTTACTGAGGAAGTTTGGGAGTGTGCATTTAAGGTGGACTTTAGCTATATGTTTTAATAAGAAGAATGTTCGTGTTATTGGTGACCTTATACAGTCGGCTTTTTTAATTCTGGGTATGTTTTTAGCGCCACCATATTGGGCAAGTATGTAATGAGTTAACCCATTATAAATTTTTCCAAATCTACCTTTATCGTTTAAGGCATTTTGTAGTTGTTCGCCTATACATCGGAGATATGCATTTTTTAGGGAGAAAGCTTCAAGTCCAAATAGGTTATGTGGGAGTTGTGTTATTGCATTTGACATAAATTTTGGTACTCCACATATGGTTTTTTGTATGGCGATTATTTTTTGATCAAGTTTTTTTATGGCTGGCATAGAGTATGGTACACCATAAAAACTGTATGCCACCCTTGGGCGTAGTACGGTATCAACCATTTTTATTTTTTGTTTCATGGTGGCTGGACATGTTGTTAGTTCTTTGCATTGTTTGATGAGCTTTGTGGTTGTAGTGTGAATTTGGATTTTCCATTTTAGTGAGGGAACAAGATTTGTACCTAGGTATGTGTATGGTTCGTTTTGGTGTAGTATAGGGATTGGTTGGTTGCGGTAGTTGATGTTAGAGGTTTGCATTAGGGCTTTGAAAGTGGTAGGGTTCAATTTAGATTTGTTTGGGCATCCGGTAGCGGCACATTCTGGGACTCCCACATCCATGCCAGCCCATTTACAATATCTATCAACTTTATTGAGTTGTATCTGGATTGATTTGATTTTGTTGGTTATGGTGGCTAGGTCATCTGCGTATGCGGCGGAGTTTATTGTGACTTGTGATGTGCCAAAAGTATATCCGTTATTGCCTCTTTCTAGCCATCTGAGTAGTGGTTCTAAAAATATAATGAATAGGTATGGGCTGAGGGTGTCCCCTTCTATAGTTCCTCTTTGGATGGGTATAGGTTTTGTTTTACCAAAGTGTTCCCCGGTGTAGCAAGTAGATGATTGAGAGTAGATGTTTCCAACAAGTGTAGTTGCCTCTTTTGGGTAGCCAAGGTCTGTCATTGTTGCTAGAAGTCGGGCGTGGTCAATTGAGCCAAAGGCATTTTTGAAGTCCACGTACAATATGTATATATCTTGGTTTGTAAATTTTGCGTCTTCTAGTGCGACTATTATAGTTTATATTTGTCATGCGGTACTTCTCTCTGCTCTGAATCCTTCTTGACTATCATGTAGGATTTTGAATTTTTTGCCGTATGAGGATAGTATGGAGGTGAGTGTACTGGTAAAGAGTTTATATATTGTGTTAGCTAGTGCAATTGGCCTATGATTGGGTAGCATGGACGGGTCGCCTTTTTTGTATAATAAAATTGTTGTACTCGATTTCCATGAGTTTGGTATTTGTTTTTGTTTATAGCAGTGAGAGAAGAATAGGAATAGTAGTTTATGAAATCTTGGAGGCATGTTTTTGAGGATTGAGTTTGGTATGCAGTCTAGGCCTGGAGCTTTGTTATTACCAAGATTTTGAAGGCATGTGTCGTATGTGGCTCTGTTGAGGTATTTATGAAGTGGAATTTCTGGTTCGCCCCGTTTGTCAAGGGTATATCCGTCCAGGTCATGCCATGGGTATTGGCGTACTGCAGATGTACATTCTATTGTATGTTGTGGTTGGTAATTTCATGTTGGTACTGTTGGTCTATTGATTTTTGTTTGTTGGTTAAATATTTCATTTGCAATGTCTTCGGGGCTAGTTAAAATATTTTTGTATTGATCTGTGATACAGTCCATTGGCGGGGATTCAAGGTTCTTAAAGACTTTTTTGTTAATTTTTTTGGGGCTGATTTCGTATAGTTGTCTATATTTTGAGATGGCTTTTTTAATGTTTTCTTTGTTGAATTTTGTGATTACTTTTTCGGGCTTGTATGTTGGCATTTTTTGCAATTAGCGCGATGTCTTTTATCCATGTATTGTGGGGAAGGTCCGGAGGCGGCGGGGTAGGGATTTGGATGTGTTGTATATTTAGTAGTTCATTGTATATGGGGTGGTTATGCCATTGGGGGTTGTTTTTTACAATTCTAATGGTTTTGCGTATGGTATGGTATGTGGTTAAGTGTTGTTTCCAAGTTTTAGATAGTTTGCGGGGTAGGTACCCGCCTTGTTGAGAAGTTCTATTTGTCATTTGAGGTATTGGGTGTGCTCTACAAGTTTGTTCCAGTGTATTAGAGATTTTATTGATGAGTTTGTCTAGAGTATGGCATGCTTCTTGCCACTGTGTTTGTGTTAGTTGATTATTATCTTCAAGAGTGTTTGTGAGGGAGTCTATTTGTATGGAGTTTTCTTCGAAGAATTTTGTGTTGAATTTTTCTATGTTGGTTTTTGGGATGGGGTTGAGTATGCGTATATTGCCTTTGTTTAGGATTATAGGAGTTCTACTAATTAGTGTGTTATTTGGGATGTGCAATTGTACGGGTGAGTGGTCAGAGTTGAGAATAATATCTTTGTTTGTTGTGGAGGTGTATTGTGTATTGTTGTTTGTATTTATATAAAATCCATCTATTAGACTCCAATCCCTATAATTATAGCCACCTTGTCTAGAGAATTGTGTATCGGTATTGATGTAAGTCAAGTTTAAGTTTTTTGTGAAGCGACGCCATTGATAATCAATGTTTTGAGGGGGGGTGTGATGGTTTCCATTTTGACGGCCAATTAGCGCTATGTCTCTGTTGAAGTCTCCACATAATAGGTATGTATGATTGGGATTATTATTAATTTGGGATGTAATGGTGTTTTGTATGTCTAAGAGAAATCTAGTATCTTCGGGATGGGATGGCATATACATGTGAAAGATTAACCATGGTCGTAGTGGGTGATTAGTGATTTTAATTATTTGAATGTATGGTGATATGTGCATTGGGGTAGGGATTTTGTTGATGTTGCCTGGGAATGTATATTTTTTGTGTATTAATGTAAGGAGGCCACCCCAACCTGGTGTGTATGATCTCCGTTGTTGCATGCATCTTGTAAGTGCATGTGTATTGTTAAAGATGAGTTTATAGTTTTGAAATATATTTTGTATGTATTTTGTAGATTAGTTTTGTAGATTAGATTTTGTAGATTAGTTTTGTTTCTTGTATAACTATGAGGGCCGGTGGTGTGTTTGTGTTTGTGACTAAATTTTGTAAGCTAGGTAGGGCAGTGTTTAGTGAGGAGGCATTCCATGTGATTATGTATGTTTTTTCTTGGTTTGATCTTATGTTTTGATTTTGAGGAAGGATGTAGGGAAGAGGTGGGGGTGGGTGGGTGTATTTTGGTATAGGGTCTAGGCATTTAAGTGATTCATTTTTGAGGTTGTTAGAGAGGTAAGGGAATTTTAGTTTTATTGAATCATTTGAGGGTGGTTTGTCTTGACTATGTAAGAAGTCGTATAGTCTTTAATGTATTGAATTCTCATGGTTTATAATATTTTGGTTGCCTACCAGGAATTTAGTGTAAGGGTGTGGAGTGTGATGTGTCGTTCTGGTGGGTTTTGTAAGTTTAGTAAAGTTTGTAGTAGTGTATTGATCCATGTAATTGTGTTCAAATTTTGTGGATTTAGGAGATGGTTACATTCATCTTTGTTTGGATGAGTAGTGATTATTAGTGCATATAGAATGTGGGGTGGTGGGTGCATATTTCTTTGTTGTATGTATTGGGCAATGTTTGGGTGTGTAGTGTTGAGTGTATGGTGTAATGTATGGGTGTTTTTTAAGAAAGGTGCAAAGGATTTTGTGGTGTGTTCATCCTCCGGTTGTAATTTTATGGTATTAGGTATGAAGTATATTTTGGCATTTTTCTTATGTGATGTAGGGTGTCTTTTTAGTATGTTAGGCATAGGTCTTGGGTTTGTTTCTATGTCCCCTCCTAGGAGTAGAAGGAGTTTGTGATATGTATGTTTAGTGATAGGTTTTAATATTTTTGTTTTTCGTATGGATTTTTGGAGTTTTATTGTGTTATTAGAGTTTTTTTGTTGGAGGGGAGGCGGGTTTTTGGTATATTGGATATGATGATTTTTTTTGTTGTTCATTTTTATGATGGGTGTGGTTGTATTTGTTACACTAATAATAATAATTTTCTTTTGTGTCCATGTATTAATTTGCATAGGTGTTTCTGTGTTCTTAGTGGTGTATTGGTGTGTGTATGTTTGTTTGTATATTTTTGTATTCGTGTTCGGCCATGAGTGTGTGGGGTATGTAAGAATATTTGTATATGTGTTTATGTTGGTATTTGGGGGGGTGTTTAGTTCTTGTTTATATGTAGTTGTGTTATTATGTATGTTGGGATTTATTTTAGTATTTGTTTTGTTGTTTGTGTTAGTATAAATTTTATTGTTTATACTGGTGTTTATACTCGTATTTGTATGTATATGAAGGTCAATTTTTATGTCTCTTTTTTTAGGAGTAATAGTGATTTTATGTCTTTAGTTTCGTGTTTTAGGTTGTTTGTTTTTTGTGTGATTTTTTTGGGTTTATGTTTGTTTGGGGGTGTGTGTGTGTTGTTATTTGTTGGGGTTTTTTTGTTTGTAGTTGTTTTTGTGGTGTATGTATGTTTAGTTGATTTATAGTTTGTATTGGGCGTTTTTGTTTTTTGGTGTGTGTGGGATTATATTTTTTTTTGTGGATATGGTGTTGATTTTGTTTTTGTTTTTTTGCGTTTTTTTGTGTAATTTTATTTTGTTTTTGTATGTTTTTGTGTCTATGTTTTTGCTTATTTGTATGTATACTTTTGTGTGTATTTTTGGATATGTATGGTCCTTTTTTCTTGGTTCTTTTTTGGTTTTGTTGTGTGTTAATGGGTTTAAGTTTGTGTATGTGTTTTTGTATATGGTTTTATGTTTAGTGTATTGGTGTGTGTAGTTGATGTTGTGTGTATTTGTGTATTTTTTAATGTAGTTTTTGTTTGTCTGTGTATGTGAGTTGGGTTTTGTGTGTGTTTGGGTGTGTTGGTTTTTTTTTGGATTTTGGGTGTTTAGGAGAAGATAGATTTTTGTGTGTTCTTTTTTATGTAATTTTGCGTGTGTGTTTTTTATATATAGTCGTCTTTTTTGTGTGTATGTTTTTTGTATGTAGTTGTCTATTTTGTGTGTGTGTCTTTGTGTCTATATATGGGTGTGTATATATATTTTTTGTTTATATATATTTTTGTTTCTTGTGAGCATATGTACACTTTGTTTTTGTGTTGTTGTGTACATGTATTTTTGTTTGTCTTTTGTTTGTTTATGTATTTGTGTTTTGTGTATATATTTTCGTATATAGCACGTATTTTTGTTTGTATTGTGTTTTTATGTTTTTGTGTACGGTATTTATACTGTGTATTTAGTATGTATGTAAATAACTTTTTCATACTACTGTATTTTCAGATCTGCGTACGCTCTTTGGTATCCAGTATATAGTACTATACCGTATTTTATATGTATGATATACTGTATCTAAGTACGTGTTTGCCTTGTGGTCTTGTACCACTACATGTTTGATGGTTCTTTGTCTTCAATTGTCAAGTTTTTTTTTCCCCGTGATAGCCGACATGCTTTTGAGTACTCCAATTAGGGCATCTTGGAGGTTCTCCATCTCTCCCTTGAGCTCGTTGTGCATTTTGTTGGTGTACTCTCGAGTTTCTCTTCTAATCTTCTTGTTGTTCTCCTCCAAGATTTCCACCATGTCCTTCTTGGTGAGAGTCTCGTTCTTGTCTTGCATTTTGAAGGTGGTGATGGTGTTGACAATAGCCTTGTTAATGTCGTCAAAGCCAAAGCTTTTAACTTGTTCCTCGGTGGGGCGGTTGTCTCCTTCCAAGCTTCTTCGATGTCGGGCAAAATCCACATAGTTCCCATTCATAACGAAGGTTTTGTGCACAAAGGTCCTATAGACAATGGGGTTAGCACAAAGTACATTTGCATTGCCATTGTGATGGTTAGCCTCTTCTTTGTGGAAGTAGATATTCCTCACATTGGCTCCTCCCATTATCTTATAAATTCCGTGTGTTGTATGCATGACATCAAGATGGATAGGGAGTGGTGAGAGGGTAAGGGTTAGAGCTTCTTTCCTTGCTTTGGATTCCACCACACCATTGGGTCCTTTGGTGTCCCCCACTTGTCTTGCTTGTATCACTTCGTCTCTCATGGTGATATGGTGAGCAAGTATCTTCTTTGTTTGGAGAGGCGTTGTGGAGATAATAAATGCGTGGGCATCTCCATGTCCTTTTTGCACACCGTAGACTTCATAGTCATGTCCTCGGTGAAAACTACTCTCAAGGATTTCCTTGAAGAGAGTTTGGGCTGAAAAATCCATTAGGCTATCACTTTTGACCTTCACAGAAAGGATAGTACCATTTGCAATCCCGAGGTAGGATTTGCATACTTTGCCAACAACAAATTCATCATCAATATTAAGGATAAATGGTCTAATGCCTTTTAGGAGCATCAAGCCGTCTAGTTCGGGTTTAAGTAGATGGATTTTAATATTTCCATACCATACTCCTTTAGTCCCACCATGTTTGATACTTAAACATTGGATTAAAAGAGGGTCCACCATGTTCTTTCCAAGAGCAATATTCATCTTTTTGAGTCTAGCAAGGGTCATCTTTTTAATCTCATCATGCATAATTGGGTTTTTAGGGAGCTCAAAGTGGATGGCTACATGGTAGCTAAATGATAATCCAGAATTCTCATGGATCTTGATATCAAAAGGGATTTGTGTTAGGTTGTAATGTTGCCCATCTGTTCCTTTCTTAGACATGGGGTAGAGATTTTGTGGGATTCTAGGGAATGCTACTCTTGCGTTACTTACCTCTTCTGCTTCTCCTTTCTTCATGCCTCTAGCCATTATGTCAAGTGTCGTTTCTTCCCTGAAGAGCTCCTCATCTCCATTCTCCACTGCCAATGCCTCCATTGCCTGGAACCCCATCCAGAACTTAAACTTGGTTAGTTCGGGTGTTTGTATGGACTTACCTTTTTCCGTTGTGGAAGCCTTGCTTTTCTTGCTAGTGCTGGGTATTCCTAGTTGCCTTTGAGCTCTGAGCTTGGGTGGGGCTCTGTACGGGGGACTCCATCTCCATGTCCATGTTCAGGGTCCTTTTTGTACCTTCTGCCATGTCCACTAATGCAGGGAGGTTAGTTCTGTAGTACGGGCTAGAGCAACACAGGCACGATGAATTTTCACAGTATATGTAGAGAGGGTTAGAGTGTACAGCTCGCAGTCTCTGAGTTGTCTCCGTTGCTTTCGCTTTTGCCCGTTGCAGATTTGCTGGTGCCTCGGCGCACCCCAGTGTTCGGGATCCTATGGCGCTTCTCGTCTCTCCAATGGGGCGTCTGCTCCGAGCTATGCTTGGCTCCTTGTCTCCTTCCTGTGTCTAGAGTTCAGGGTCTCTGTTCTTCTTCTTGTAATGGCGTCTTTCCTATGTTCTCCTGGTGCTTGGCTCCTCGTCTCCTCTGGATGTTCGCGGTTCAGTGTCGCTGCATGTCTTTCCGGGCGGGTGTCTACTTTGTGTTCGTTCGGTGCTAGGCTCTGCGTCTCCCGCTGGGATTCTGTGCATGGTGTCTTTGCCCGGATCCTCATGAGGATGTCTTTGCTGTGGCTCTACGTCCCCTGATGGAATTCGGTGCTCGGCGTCTCTGCCCGGTTCCTTGTGAAGGCATCTTCTCTGTAACTCCGTGTTCTTAAATTGGTAACCTGTGCTCGGCGTCTCTGTCCGGCTCTACGTGAAGGCGTCTCCTCTGTGCTTGTCTGGAGCTTGGCTCCGCTCCACTTCTCAGGGTTTGGTCTGCAGCACTACGGCGCTCTCCCCGGAGGAGGTTCCTGATCTGGTTTTGCGTGTTTCGTGGCTTCTTGGCGCCCCTCGTTGCTGGAGGTCCTGCTTCACTACTTACGTCTTGGGAAGGGCGACGTCGACTTATCTTCACGGCGTACTTCGGTGCTTGCAGGTCTTCTTTTCTGTCCTTTGTACTAGGGGGGCGTCTTTGTGGGTCTTGAGTGTTCCTCCAAGCTGTGTCGCTTCTCTTGTGCTCATGTTTGTGGTTGCTTGTTGCTCTTGAGTCTTGCTGGGACTGGGTCTTGTTTGTTGATAGGTGGGGATGGGATGTGGCAGAGTACTTCGGCCTGCGGTGGTCGCCTGGTGGTGTTGAGGCACGTTCGGCGTAGGGCTGAGTTCTTCTCCGGGTCTTTGGCTCCCCGTCACACCTCGAAATTTGGCGTTCTACGTCGCAGCTCGTTTCCCAGGGGAAGTGTACGTGCTGGTGCCAAGTGTTGTTTGGCTCTTCAGCGCTCCTGGCTACTTGAATTTCTTCGTCTCTATTCTCTTCCCAGGTAGAGCTAGTTCTGCGACCTTGTGTGTTGCTGAGTTTGTGGGCGCATCTTGATGTACTGCTACTCTTGTGCTCGTTTCTATGTCCTCTTGCTGTTCTTGAGTCGTGTGATGTGGCAGGCGATTCCAGTCTGCAGGGGTCTCTCAGCGGGGTAGAGACAGTTCTGGGAAGATTCCTTCTCTTGTGAGGTACGGTGCAGTCCTCCTGGTGCTGGATGTTGTCTTTGTCGTGATGTGTCTGTAGCTTTCTTGTTGAGTTGTCTTGTGTGTTGGTGGTCGTCGCTTCTACTGCTGCCTTCTCCTGAATCACTTGCGTTCTTGTCTCTCCGTTGTCTTGTGATCTGTAGATGTTAGCGTGGTGGCTCTTTTCTAGGTAGTGTTTTTGTGAGGTGCAGTTGTGTATTATGTTTTTGGTACTGAATCTAGTGCGTGTTGTTCTAGTTTTGGTTGGGTTTACAGGTCTATTCTTATTTGTGTTTGAGTTACTAATTAGGGTTTTACCTATTGTACTAAGTTTTAGGTATAGCAGTGATCTTACACAATGTCTCTTCTGTGATTTCAGGAGGTTGTTGTTGCCCTTCGGCAGGTGTGTTTTGTGCTTTAGTCTGAGCTGTGGATTACATGTAGAACTTGTACTAAACTTACTGTGCATGGGTGTCCCTACTTCGAATTTATGTGTATTTTTTACTAGATATCTAGTATATTGGTAGGCGAGCACAACATATGGCAAAAAATGAACTAATCTAATATAGAGGTGAGAGATACTTAACGCTGTGGTAGTTGATGTTGTGTATGATGGTGGCGTCGCTATGTCACTCTCGTCTAGATCTTGAGTCTTTTGTGTGCTTGAATCGTCTTTTTCCAGCTTGTGTGATGTGTGGCTTCTGGATCTGGGCTGCTGAAAGAATTGCGTGTGTGCTATGGGCGTGAGCTATCCCATGTCATTTAGATCTAGCTTATGTGACACACTCTGGGGTGGATACTAGATCTATCGATCTAGTGCACTAGAACCAGCACTACAGGTTTGCACGCAGATGTTCAGCAGGTGACCTCCTTTCCAACACTCGAGCTCCAGCTCTGCAGATCAGCTCTCCGGTGCTCACCTTTCTAGCTCTCAGGCCTCCTCACTGCAGATCAGCATCTGAGTGATCTCTCTTCCCAGCAGGCAAGCTCCCAGCTCTTCAGATCAGCTTCCCTCTAGCACTCAGGTCTTGTCACTGCAGATCAGCACCCGAGTGAACTCTCTACCTATCAATCGAGCCCCCAACTCTTCAGATCGGCTCTCAGTGCTCTTTTGTGTGTGTCCACAAGTAGATCTAAGGACAAAAACCCCTTTCCAACATAACACGCCTCTCCCCAAGCAAGCAACAAGTCCAGATCTAAGGTTAAGGTGGGGTAAGAGCAAGCCCAGCACCTCTTGCTGCCCTAGACCACAGATCTGAGACTAACTCTTTGCAGCAGCCCTCACCAGAAATTACGGAGCTCTCAGTAGGCCATCTTTCTCCCCGATCGAATAAACCCGGGAGCTATTAATGCAATGAAAATGTTGCAAATAAAAGGTTTTTTGAAAATACTCTATGTACCAAGATAGATTTTTGTATGCTGAAGACGGTCGGATAAGAAATTGGAGCACAAATTAACAGTAAATTCTTATTTAGGCTTTTGGAAAATATATCTTATTTTTTATTAATAGAAGTCAAATTAAGTTTAGAATCTAGAATTTTCAATGATAATGTACAAACACATTATGATATGAATGTCTTCCAAAACTTTTGAAGTATTTTACTTATTAAAACACTCAAAAGAAGTATATTTGTTAAATTTGAGATACTTGTGACAGATATGTAGTAATGAAATATATACTTCTACTGGCCAAACTATGAGCTGAAACTCTAATTTCTTAGGATTTTCATATTGCTATTGAAGTATGCAAACACAACCCATCAAAAGAATTCCAAAATCAAACCTTTATTGGCAATAAATAGCAAAAGAAGGCTCGTGACTTGTCTCTTCAACCTTTGTGATAGGTTTTTCATACTAGCTTAGTTGACCATCATTTTCCAACGCCGAGGCATCTACAAACGTAGGGGTACCAAGAAGGTGATGGATGTATGCCCCATCCTCATGCACCTTTGTCTGTGTATCTCCGATTGGTGTACATTTTGAAGAATGTACCTTGGTAGCATCGATTGGTGGGTAATCCACCACTAGATGAGCTTGAGAAAATCCAAAAAGAGACCCAATCATGGGTCATCTAAGCCGCGTCCACTACCCGGCTGTGAATGACCTTGGCAAGACCATCTGACAATCACCAAAGTCCACGTGACTCAACCGTTGTAGATCATCCTCATTGATCAATGACACATCATGTGACAACTTGCAAAAACAATCGCAGGTAGTAGAAGGTGATAACTGCTCCGGATACAATGCCAAAAGACTCTAAATGTAATAGTGAGCCGCTCGGTTGGCTCTAAAGCCACTACTCACGTGAATGTATTGTCGTACCTTGAGCCCGGCGTCTTACACAACCGTGAGTTTCTTACCAATACTGGCAAATAGCTCTACAAGGATAATACCATCATCCAGTGGTCGCCTCTGAATAGTGCGAGCCAACAATGGACTGGAAGAATCCACTAAGAGTTGTGGAGCATCAAGAGCGTCCACAATCTCCCGACTGCAACAAGTGAGATCCAACTGAGTTCTCCATGGAGGAAGTGGATCCTTGCAATAACGTGCAAGGATCCCCATTGATTTGTGCGGAAGTGATTCCGCTACCCCGGCATAAAAGCATATGTCTCTTCTACTAGCGTAAAACAACATGGCAAATTGGATGCCAAAGCACTGCATCGGAACATAGCGTCCGCCGTGAAAGTCACCGTGCTAGCTGCAAATACAACCGGAATGAGCTCCTTTCTGCCATCTCAAACCATCCAAGCCTAATCATGGCCTCCTCTTTCCAGTCATTCACCCCAAAACCAAGTGGATAAAGTGTTTAAAGACCCACCAAATTGTCGTAGTTGCTGGCACTAGCCGTAGAGCACTGGAGAGATACGTCGGAGAACAATGGACCATATCCCACACTGAACATCAACTACAATGGATGTTGTGAGTAGCTTATGGCCTTCTCCGTGCTCCCAATTGATGTAACATTTGTAAATGGGCAAGGCTCAAGGTTCGAAGCACCTAGACCCAAATCTTAGGCTAGTTGTTTGCCAATCATAACTAGCTAGGCTTCATAGAAACATAATAGGCACGGAGAATCTTGAGTGGGATTGTTGTCCGTACGGCCAACCACCATGACTTCATCATCATTTATCAAGCGTATCACCTCTTGACGCACACTACGTTGCTCTCGTGGTATTCGAGACGCATTTTCAGATAAATAAACCACTCCGAAGATCAATGACTGATCCTTCGGAAACTGATCCGTAGGTGTGGAAGTGGCAGTAGCCTCAAATGCGGAAATAGCCTCCGCTGCTAGCTTGGACCGCATTGCCACCAAATCCTCCTTAGTGGATAGAGCCATGTGATACCTCCATCCATGGCATGGCCACTTTGTCCTCCAATATATTACCTGCCAAATGGAATACATTGGATGGTTAAAAATATGGTGCCAAAAAGTTCACACTGGCAAACATGGGCAACTACAACATCTTATACGCTAAGGTGTATGCGGCATCTCTATAAGTAAAAGAAATTGGTGGGAGCGACACAAGAAGTGGCCGCATCTCCAATGCTGAAAGAAAGAGGTAACCAAAACTAATCAATGTGGTCCGACAAACTTGCGTGGCGTGGACGGCTACTACAACCTTACTCAGTGAGAGAAGGTGCCATCGGTTGTGTAGTAGTCCTGGCATTAGTAGCAACTACTGCCACCACCTTTGCTGAAGTGTTATACACGTAGCAATCTAGCACTCAAGATGAGCCTTGACCTTTCATTGGAGGCCGTGTGTCAACCACTTGCCCCAAATAAACCATTTGTTCATCTACTTTTTCAGCGTTGTTAGTTCGGCATGTAGTGTCTTTACCACACCCAATCCAGCGGCTAAAGATCCTAAGCGCTTCTCCAGGTGAAGCGCAAATTTGTTATCATAACTGTAGCCAATCTTGCCACACTGAGAACATGTCATGGTCTTCTTTCCCTTGCCTCTAGCCTTCTCTGAAGGCTTGGCCGCTTCGGTCTTGGCTTGGCATTCTCTTTACTTGTCTCCTTCTTAGATGGATTGGGGTCCCTATTGATGTGACCAACCTCTCCAAAAGCCCAACAATATACTACCTTTTCAATTTGTGCTTCCGCCAAGCTACTAGTAGTTGTAGCAAGCTTCTTGGGCTTGGGAGCCTCCAACAGTGATATGACCAAATGCGTGGCCTTGCTTATGCTCAACGCCCTATCGAGCGCTTGCACATCGGCAAACGCGTGTGCCAAAGTGGCGTTCCCTTGAAATAAAAAAAAAAGATGAGGGCTAATTAACTCCACCATCTGTTTATCTAGCTTAGGAATGAAGTTCCTTCACGAGCTCGCGCTTCGTAAACACATCATCGGCCTTCGCTGACAACCGCACCAACGAGGTAATCTTATTGCTTGGGGCTTCCGGCGGAAATTGTGGATGGGTTGCATCTAATCATGCCTAAACCTCTTTTACTCCACCTTCATGTGCGCCATGAACTATGCCAAAGAATCAAAGGGTGGCGGATTTTCAATCGCCACTCATGCCACACGTGTGGCTACGGCCAAACGGGACATGGCTTCCATGCCAACCCGTTTGCCCACAATGGCATCACCCTTGTCCATGGAGTCCTCATAAAGAAAACTCTCTTGTACCTTGGGCTCCTCAAGAGTTGGGCAACTGCGCTCTCATTAAATGCAGTCACCAACTCCACACGTTGGTGTCAGTACTCCTCAACAGAGCGTAGCTCTGCCTTGTGCTATGTAGTCCACCTCTCTTATGTTTGAAGAGTTGCGAACTCCAAATGTTGGAGCAACTACTTAAACCCGTACCAGTCATTAATCGACGGCATCCACTAGCGCTTCTCCATTATCCAGGTTTGGAACCGGAGCCACTAATTGGGTATTTAGATGCCTCCAACCCGTTTCAAGAATCAATTGCGCACAACATGACGGTATTGTCTTCCATATCATCAAATGTACCCACGCTCTAGACTCAAAGCCTACGGTCGGTATCCAATGCCAAAACTTGCTCAAAAGCCTTGTCGATATCCAATCTTAGCTTTTAATCTATGGTGGAAGCACTCCTTGGGTGGTCTGGTGAGGAAGAGCAATAATACTGACTTCGGGTACTCTTTATTCACAAAAACCACCTTGAGATCTAACTACAGGTACCATCTAAAGAGATAGGGTACAAACGTACAACATGCACCTGCAAATCACCAAACTTTGTGGTTTCGTGGTCATCTACTCCGACTAGTATAAGTCCAACCACAACCCCCACATAAAAGGGTCATGCTGGCCATGAACTCGACTTCATTTCTACGGTACGCTATCATAATCTAGAGACGACAAGAGATGGGGCCACTAGAAAACACCAGCAACAAGTCCGCAACACTGTGGAGGTACCCTACAAGTGTCCATAAATCAAAATTGGATCCTCTCCCCCTACAACATAAAAGCAAAATGAACAAGGTCAGAGCCACTAGCACATGCTTTCAGTGGATAGCCCCAAATTGCAATACCTCAATGCAAAGAGAAACACTCAAAAGTGTTCTTCCTAATGTCTAAAACTAAGACGTTGTGAGAGGTTGACCGTAGTGTTTGCAAACACAAATTCCCCAATGCAACTAACACAATTGGTGATTTTACATGTCAACAAGCCTATAAAATATTAAAATACTAAAATTGGATTAAATGGCAAAATTCCTAACTAGAGGCGCAAGTTTCACTCACATCCGAGTCAAATTGCCCACACAAACTACCTCAAAAGTTTAGACACTAATCTTATTTTTTTCTTTTTTTAGAGCCTCATAAAAATGTAAGTTTTTCAAAGTCCTAAAAACTTCAATTTGTCTATTCCCCTAGACTAATACTATTGCTAGGAGTTCAAAATCGCACTCAAAATTGAACATTAATGATTTTTTGCAAAAGTTAGCATTTGCAAAATTCAATTCAAGAAACTTTGGCACCAAAACTGGCGGTTTAAGGTTCTTGGCAAGGTTTAGGGTCCTAATGGAATAACATACCGATTTTGCAATTGAATTTCTCTTAGTGTGAACACGGCCAGTAAGAAACCGGTTCACGCAGTAGTATGGACCGTTTGTCCAATGCACTTTGAACAAGGTTAAGAAAATCTAGTTCTGAAGAAGTCCCCAACTACTTATAGTGTGAACGCGCTACTGCAAAAATTAGCTCCAACAACTCCTCTTTCTCCTCCAATTCTTCCGTCGATGACAACTTTTTCAAAATTTGTTGGATTTGCAAGATTTTTGTTGCGCTCTCCTCCTTTGAACGCACTCGACAACATCATTTAAGCACCCATTTTTTTTATACTCACCTAGGCTCAAATTCAATACCTAGAGAGAGTAACATGGGAGGGTCTTTGTCAAGTAAATAACTAGTATATGACAAGAGTAGTCAAGCGTCTCGCACTTTACAAAGGAAGAATCAATGAGTGCAAGTAGTATAAGAGAATGCAGAGCCTATACTAATGATAAAGAATCACTTACAAGCAAAAATAATCACTAATCACTCTTTAACTCACTGACAAAGCTTGACTTGACAAAGATGTCAAGTTAAGGACTGGTGCGGCGCTATACGCACTCACACAACCCTAAGTGGATGGAAATCATTTACGGATGAATGCGGTGTGGTGCAATGTTGTACATTCCTATACCTATAGATTAGTAATTAACCAATCTACGCTAAAATACTATGATGCAGAGAGGCCTTCGACGCCATGTCCTGTGGTATATTAGTATATATATGTGGTCTACTAGAAACATGTAAAAGTAAATTTTATGCCGATGTTACATGATTTCCATTTTACTCTTGGTTCTTAAATACATGCAATAATTTTTAATTTTTTGGAACCTTTTCAAATCTCTTCCCTATTTCTCGGGTTGATGACCCCTTTCATATGTAGTACCTAACATGGGCCCAAAAACATATAGGGAGATAATAGAAATGTTTCTTATTTGAGACCTTACCATCAAAAGACCAAAGTTATACTTTCCATTTAGACTTCCTTCCTAAATCTTGGAAAAGTCAAAATCGATGTGTTCTTTGAGATACATCGCGTTCTTCACAAAATCAAAAATAAAGTCAACTTGCATTTAATAACATCCTCGACCCATGGAGAGGAGTAGTGCCTCGGCCGAGGCTCCAATGCACCTCAAATTCCCTCCTAGTCTCACTGGCCTTCTTCTTCTAGGCACTGCCACTTACTTTACTGCCCGCTTGGTCAAAGGCGAGGACGTCTCAGGGCACGGGTGGGGAAGTCCCCGCCCCTACACAGAAGTTCTCGCCTCTGCTTGAGCTAAGGCAGTGACGTCTCTACTTTGCCTGCCGGAACGTCTTCGCTTTGTCCCCAATGCTCCTACTATATGAATTCGTCTCTACCACATTTGTCCCCGCCTCGCATACTTGCTCTCCATCGACCTCTTCATTGAGCTGGTTGTGGGCGTCGTGCGGGGTTTTCATCCATCTGCACTACTCCTCTCCATGGCTACACCCGCAAGAATGACCAAAGAATTTTTTTGAAGTTTTTCCAACCATGGCTACACCCGCAAGAATGACCAAATTTTTTTTTTGAATTTTTTCCAACCATGGCTACACCCGCAAGAATGACCAAAGAAGAACGAGACAAGACTAGTCAACAAGCAGGAAACGCCCAATAGTGCATTGATGTGTATGAGGTGTTGTACGATGTCCTCAACGTCAAATGCAATAAAGCAAATCTCTTCATTGCCTAGGATGTCCACGCCGACGTAAAGTTGAACAAGAGAGTGGATTGGTCCACCTTTAAGGCGGCGGGAGGTAAGATTAAAGTTTCTTTCTTCGGCATAGGATTGCTTCTAAAGGTGGTGCGGAGGTATCGATAGGATAAAATGGGCAAACTCATGACTATAATGGACAAAACACCTAGATACGAGATCGATACGTTGAGTACATATTCGGGCTCTGACGGATTCCACATTCAAGTCATGTTGAGCCAAGAAGCAGAAGCATTTGCCGCGCAAAGGAAGGCTGAATAAAGTCATTAGTAATTAGGTGTGTTTAAAAGTTGTTGAGGTAGTAAGTTATATTTTCTGGACAACTCTATAGCACTTAGAATGTCACAATTTTTTCTTAATTTTGTACAACGTGATGCATATGATATATATATATATATATATTTATATTTATATTAATTCAAATGTATATTTCCATGAAATTGGATGTGCAGATTATGGATCTACTTGTATTTGATATGAGTTTATAAATGTGATTTTGATATTATAAAGTGATATCAATTTTGATCATAGTGGAACATTCTTTTCAATAAATTGCTTATAGAATCCCCTAGATTTGGGAAGTTGTACATTCTTAGTTTGTTAGAGACTTAAAATTTTTGTTTTTATTGGAGTCTGATAGATTTTCTTCTTCTTGGGAACTTCTACATTTTGTTTTTATTGAAAGCTCATAGAACGTCCTTAAATCAGGAAGTTGTACTGTACATTCTTTTTTTATTGGAAACTTATTTAATTCCGTATTTTCCAGGAACTTGTACATTTCCTTTTTCCTAAGAAACTCATACAAATCCTTTTTATTGGAAACTTGTACATTTCCATTTTCCTAGGAAACTTTTACTATTCATATTTTCTAGAAATAACACCATATTCATGAAAATGAGACAAAATGTGAGATTTGAGACTAAAAGCCTATTACTTCGAATATAAATATCGTGAAAAGTTATTGCATACCGAGGCATACATCATGCAACATACGATACCATCCCAAATCCAACAATAAAACAATATGATCAATGTGACTCTCCATAAATGCATTACACAAGATGTACTATTAATAGATTTTCATAAAAAATCTAATTCCATCCATAGTCACAGAGGACTGAGTACAATGGAAAATAATAATACCAAAATTTTATTTTCACGACATTAATCACCAAAATAGATAATTCCAAGAAAATATCTATTTATAGTAGTTTAGGATCTATACTATCATCTCCATAACAAAACATAGAAAAACTGCTGAAGCATATACAACTGATCCTACTTAGTAGAACCCCCTTCACTAAAAGGAATGGTTGAACCACCTCCTCGTGTCTTCCTAAGCAAGGCATTCTACACTTTCACTTTTGCATACCCAATCATAATTTCCTTCCTCTGAGAATAAGGTATGAAGTAATCATCCCCTTCCGAATCATTCATCGTTTTCAGAAGAGGTGAATGGGTGATTGATGGCACTGACCTCTATCAGCTCCAAAACCATCACCTCCATTCAAAAATAGAGAATTCCGATGAAACTGTGAAGATACAGATCTTAAAGATCCAGGCTTTAAATCGAGCGATTGAGTATGCAATTTGATTGAACGTATGGGAGGAATACTAATTCCTACAATATCTTCCGATCGTGAACTAGGAAGCCGCCTTTTCTTAGCAGAAGTAGGAGAAGGCTGGGCAGGAATAAACAAAGGCGGATTATCAAATTGGAAGAGATGGGCTTAGATTCCTTCACCTTGTTTACACCAATTGTACCATCAACATAGAGTTGTTGTTTAGGAGTACAATCGCTAAGAGGCTCTACAGAAGCACACATCCGCTTGAGAGGCGAAGGGGATGCCACAGAAGAAAATTCGGCCCTTCGCTCAGGAGGGCTATTCACAACACCATCATCGACCTTCTGTGTAGAAAAGTCCATGATAGCAGAGGCAACATTGGTTGCAATGCACATTTGATACGACTTTGAATGGTGGGATTGGAAAAAACCTCCAAGAAGAGACCTAGAGTACTTAGAAAACGAGCTACAATTAAAGAACAGTTTACTACGATCACTTCTACAAAGACGGGGGATGATAGCCTTCACAACCTACAAAGAACACACATGATAAAAGAAGTGATGGGTAGGACAATACAACATTCTCAGCAATCCAACGCATGCTTGACCCGAAGATATACATGAAACTAGGCCCAAAGAAATACAGTTTAGCTTGTTTCCACAACAAGTAATAAGCTCAACCCAAGGATAAACAATAATACTGAACACAATGATAAATCCTAGAACCGACCAAAAGATGAATTAAAGCACATAGGAAATGAAAAGCACGAGACAATGCCAATAAGTTACAAAAAAACTTGTTGCAGCTGTAAAATATTTTAATATACAGAATGAATAAGGGTCTTTACAATGTCGATACTAAATGCCTACCATAGTATAAAATAGAAGCCTTTTAAAACTATGAAGTCGGTGAAGTAGAAACATGTCGAATTTCATACATAAATCCAACGTTCTTGTTTGAGAGTGTCATCCCATCCATAATATATTTCATAAACGGACAATTAGGCGCCAACGATGGAACCCCTATGCGATTGTTAATAATATAATCATGAAATTGTCTAGCAGAGCATTCGGAAACCAAACGTCACAGCCAAGGTACAAGTTCTTTCGTAAGGAACTCGTCATCACAAGCCGCATGTATCCACGGACGAAGTAAAATGGCATTTCCAATATGATCACAAACGCTTTTCTCCCGTCTCTCGTCGATGAGACGATGTTGTCCGAATCAAGGACCATCGCCTCAATTCGGCGCCTAAATAAAGATGATGATAAGGTTGTCAAAAAGATCATCTTGTTTGAATTATACAAATCCATCAAGAACCAGGGTTGTCTACATAGACGGATAGGGGTCCAAAGACAGCCGACGGACGGACAGTAGGACGGACGGACAGGACTGACAACACTTTTTGGCGAACAGTTGCATGTAAAAAAAAATTACAAACCCTAAATCAAATTTTTAACTTACCCCCTAGTAATACACGTGTGCACGACACGTCAGACGGCTTTCCACGTCACATCAAGGGGCGGGCGTGTGCCTTTGGACCGCGCGCGCAGCATTTGGGGTCGGGCGAGTACCAATCTGGACCGGGCGCGTTCATGTAGGGCCGGGCGCGTTCCAATTAGGGCCGAGCGCGTACGATTTAGGGCCGGGCGCGTGCATACAGGGCCATGCGCGTACTCTTAAGGGCCGAGCGCGTGCATATCAGTGCCGGGCGCGTACGCGTCAAGGCCGGGCGTGTTGCACTCAGGGCCGGGGGCGTACCGTCAAGGTCGGGCGCGCATCGTCACGGGCCTCCCGCGTACCATTGTGGGTCGCGCGCGCACCTGCCTATCGGGTGCGCGCGATTAGGGGCCGGGCGCGCGCGATCGAACACTACATCTGCCCCTCAAAAGGGCTGAGGTTTAGAGAATTTGAAAGAATTCAATTGTATTAGGGTGCTCTAACATTAAAATTATTTATTTCAATGTGGTGCTTTCATGAATGGGCACTCTCAACACCAAGTACATATTTTAAAACTGCGGTACTATTGTACCATGCTATCACCACACCACTAAAGTCACTTTTAACTTGTAGTACCCTCATGTCCGTCATTTTTTAATCATCTGAGCTTGAGGATTCTTCATTGTGTTTTCGCTTCCGTTTTGATCGGCGAACATTTTGGGGAAGACAAAGCCCGCAAAGCACCACCGTATTGTCGCCAGGTACGTCATCGCAATCCGCATCGTCTGCATCATCGCCCGATGATGAGAAGTTCTCCGCTGCATTTTCCAAGACTGATGCCATGTACTCCTCAATCTCTGAGGCCAAGTTTCGTAGTTGTAGCTCGGCTCCAGTAGTTGATGCGGCGTTCACAAGTCATTTTCCTCGGATATTCTTCCTTTGTCTGTTACTCCATCCATGTTTTTGGAGCGGTTGCCTTTGGCCCCAATGACTCTCTCCGAGGTTCCACTTCGCCAAGGTCCCGTGAACAAAGAGAGAGTACCATTGTTCTCGCCCCTCCGTGTTCCTAAATGGCTGCTCATAGTAGAGGACCCAACCCTCGCGGAGGGAAGTTGTGGGGTTAGTATTGCCCGCTCCACACCACCATTTTGGCCGAGTGCGCTACGGTGGACGGGTGGCCGAACTATTGTTGAAGAGGTCTTTTTCTTTACGCGTAAAAGAGTTCTTCCGATCGATGCGGTACTTTGATCACGTGGCCGCCGAAACAAATCTTGGAGTGGCATGTCTTCCTCTGAGTCCGGTTCTATTGCTTGAGGCAAAACCGCATTGCTTCTCACAACTTCAATGGACCCCATAGTTGCCATTGGCTCATGGGATTCATTCTTGTTTCCAGCACTGCTCACTTCGTTTTCATCATGAGGAAATGTATCGTTTGCTGCAATGCTAATGCCATGACCGACGATATCAGGGCCATCGCCACTAGAAGGGCCCGAGGCGCTAGAGCCGTTTGAGTTCATAGATTGATTCTCCGAGATGTTGTCATCTCCATCAAGAATGCCCCCCAATGCCGACCCATCTTCGTCTGTCCTAGCTTCTTGGGCACGGTCTTCACCCGATAATTCTACTATAGTATGGACTGCCGCTGCGTCGACATCATCAAACACAAAAGCATCCACTGGGTCATGGTGGACGTTGTAAAAATGGTCATGTAGTGCATCTCCACCGTGCTCGTTGTTTGCAGAGTTGTCCCTAGGTGGGCTATGATCAGACACGGGGTTGTTGTCACCGGCAAGGTCTTCCCAATCACCGCCCATCCAGTTGTAACCCTCATCATCCAACTCCAAGCCGTCGTCCTCTGTGTTTAAAGGAAGTCCCTAATTTGGATCGGACTCCTCCGAATGCACATTCTCCTCATACCATCGAATTGGGTCTGGACGAGCACGTTCTCGGAGCAATCCACTATTCGTATAGATATAAACCAAATCTTCCGCTTTCTGCACTCCCAAGCGGTTTCGGCTCTTACTATACACGAACGAATACATGCTCCAATTACGCTCACATGACGAGGCCGAGCAGGTTTGTGCTAGTATATGATTCGCAACGATAGGCAATGATTGCCCGCCCACGCGGTTCCACCATTGGTGAGGCAAGAGGTTGCTGTTTTCAATTTTCCCAGCTTCCTCCGGTGAATGTGGGCCTCGCAATTCTTCATACTCCGTGATTTCTAGCATTACTGCCGAAAAAGACACTCCGAGTGGACCACAGAGCGTCATAACAACCCTGTTAAGGGCCCTTTTGGCCTCACCATTGTTTTGAATTTGCAAGTTATTGGCTAGATAAGGATTCAATAAAGCCCCTGCATAAAGGAAATCTGTTGTCATCATCTCCCAACGCCATAGGAATGATCCTTCAAGGCGAGTTGGAATTCCGTCAAGCATGTTGAATGGCGCATTGCGCAGCTTGAACACGTGCTCCTTTAGCTTGTTCATCGTCACCCAAGCAATTCCCACTGCCGGAGTGTCACCATCAAAAGTCCGCAATGCCTTTAGTACTGGTGCCACTATAAATTCAAAGTTAGTGCACCGATGCCAGAAAGTCTTGTCTAGAACGGTGGCTCGCACCTGCAATGCCTTCGCATGGGCACGGTGCCCGTTTTGCCTATCGAAAAGAGAGGATACGTAGGATATCCATGCTGGGTCTATCACAACCATCTCCAGGGCATTCTTCACTTCCAACAGACGATGGATCATTATGTAATTGCATGCAAACCTTGTTGTTGCTGGCCACAACAGAGACAATTTTGGCAAAAATCGACAAAAAAGGGCCATGGGCACATGGTGGTTCTGGATATACAATGCAATCTGTTTCGCCTTCTAGACGAGGTCTGCAAACATGCCTTCCTTCCCCCAGTCCTCGAGAAGGAGGTCCAAAATATGTGCACAACACCCTTGAGTATATATGTGGGGATACTCATCGTTGACCTTCTTCATTGCCCCCAACATGTTTGAAGCATTATCGGTGCACACTTGGACCACATTCAATGGTCCAACCTTACGGATAAAACTTTTCAATTGGTCCCCTATATATGCCGTAGATTTCTTCATACCCATGGTTTCTATAGACCCCAAGAAGATATCACCCATTGGACATACGAGCATGATATTCATGAGAGGGCGACGTGTAACATTGTCCCACCCGTCCGAGCATATTGTTGTGCCATACTTGGCAATATCTACGCCGGTCTTCTTGTCCACAAGGTCTTTCACTTTTTTTTTTAGAGGCTCAATGTATGTCGTCCTCATGGCATTGTACGATGGCGGTGTATAATCGAAACCCGCCTTTGACGTTGCGAGGGTGGCCTTGATGAAGGCCGGATGTCTAACCACGTTGAATGCAACGTTGGCTTCATAAAAAAAATGTGCCCATAATTCGTCATGCTCTTTTCATTTTTCTATTTGGTAAGCCTCTGGAAAGCTCCGTTGTCGTACAGATCTTGGAGTTGATGATGCTGCTTGGCTTAGAGGATTCGTGGACTGCGTGTTCTCCTCATTTCTAGTTTCCAAGAAACTACATTGTTGGATGGATTGGCTAGAACAAGGTTTAGTGGAACATGTTGTTGGTGCACTAGAAAGGCCAACGATCTCCGCCTCGGTCATCCTAGTAGGAATAATATTCCCGCATCTTTTAAAACGGGCCTTAACAGTTGCTGGGGCTTTAGTGCACGAAGTCTTTGTCTATTGTGGAAACCCATAGTGTGACATGCACCTCCCACGTTTGTATGCGAACGTGTAATTGCACCAAACAAATGTCACTGGATCCTTCTTGTTAAATGTGTACCATGGGGCCCACTCCTTCGTTTGAGCCCTTTGTGGCGACGACATCACAATATAATTGGCGCGCAATGTTGTGCCAAAGACAATCCGCCAAAAGTAATAGGAAATTGTGTGTGCATAGAAAATAATGACCCAAAGGTCACTCACAAACTTGTAGATTCATGCAAAGAGCCCAATATAGAGTTCCAGGACACGAAGCCAAGGATGTGAGGTGAGTCAAGCACATCGCATATAGTTCATATATAGTGCTGGAGCAGGAGCATCTAGGGCCGGGCGCGCACGCTGTGGGGCCGGGCGCGCACAATGTTGGGGCGTGCACACTAATTCGACTATATATTGAAACACTGCAACACTTAACATTTTGATATGTAAAACATCTCATAAAAATCCACTAAATATACATGATGCCACTCAATTTACAAGGTTTTATTAAATATACAAAATATCGCTCAATATTAAATGGCAGTTTCAAAATTGTAGAAAGTTCTTGTTCCAAAACAATTCAACATTGCTCTATGAAGATTGTCTTTCTCCTGAACTCGTGCCTTCAAGTCTTGAATTTCTTCAAGACATTTTGCAACTACATTCTCCTTCTCATCGAGCTCTTCTCCTAGATCCTCAATTATGTCCAAGCTTTCATTTAGTCGCTTCACAACTCGAAGATAATCGTCACGACTCACCTAGTCACCCTCCATAGACTTTTTATTATTATCCACGCCCTCCTCAGGTACAGCATCCGTCTTCGTGGCATCTCCATCTTGTTGTAAAACCGACGGTTTAGGGTTCGACGCTGATATGATGGACAATTCTTGTTGCCTATGCACAGACTGATGACATCTAGTATCCGAGTTGGATGATGAAGACACGGACCACTCGATTGTTTGATTCGAACGTTCAACTTCCATGGTTTTCCCGAGACCTTCTCCTGGAAACTTCCGCACAAATGGTATAATTAATCCAATGATTGGCGCCATCTTGGAGTGTGTTTGGATTTCCATTGTCCTCCAATCAACCGGTACGCCAAGTACCACCTCCGCGTGTACCATCCGTAAAATTGAAATGTTTACCGAGTTGCGGCTCAATTTTGCCTCGTCATAAATGTGCTGGTACGCTTGGATACAACGCTCCTTGAAGAACTCATTGGTGCAGTACCCCAAGTTGGCCATGTTTGTACGTCGCATTAGAGAATACCGCGAGTATGGCCAGAGGTGCCCCAAATGACACCATCCAATGTATTTTGCACATTGTGCAAATGTCCATGGAGTTGGAGCTGTCTCCCAACCAGAAAATGCCTTCATCTTCTCATCCATCAACACGTGAAGGCGCTTCTTCTGCTTTGAGCGTGCGTGACGAAAATCACGTTGTCGCTTTCCGTGGGGACTGCTAGTGGTAGATGGTTGTCGAGAATCCATGGTGACGAGGTGGAGGAATACGAAGGTGGCAAAATACAAAGGTGTCAATAGACAACGTAAAAAACTTCCCAAAAGTGCCAAACAAGCAGCCGCCACGTGGCAGTTGCAAGCCAAAGCGCCTAGGAAGTGGAGTCCGTAACTTTGAAATCTCATATTAATAGTAAATTAGTGACCTATGGCGGGCGCATACGACCAAGAGGCGTGCATACGCTAGAGGGCTGCGCGCGTACGCGAGAGGGGTGTGCCTTAAACTTGTGCCTTGAACTTGACATACAATACTTCTACTTACTTATAACCTAGTGCCTTGAATTTATACTTACTTATACAATACTTATACTTTCACATACAATACTTAATACTTATACTTACTTATACAATACTTATACTTTCACATACAATACTTAATACTTATACTTACTTATACAATACTTATACTTTCACATACAATACTTAATACTTATACTTACTTATACAATACTGATACTTACTTAGGCACACAATACTTATGCTTACTTAATGATTTTTTTAAGAGAGTTAGTACCTTCAATTAGCATGCTCAATGATTTGTTCCGCAAACTTATACTCATTTTAAGATATAATATGGATAATTTGTATGGTAGAATGCCATCTCTTATCATTTGGAAGGCCGTTGCAATTAGTTATATATAATTCAACCAAAAATAATAATGTTGCATTAATATTGGGGATTTTGTTACCTCCCAAATCATTTATTATGCAAGAAAGTAATATGATTTTTATTGTTTAGTCTTATGATTGACATGTTTGAGACAAAAATTTAAGTTTTATTCTTCAACACATGATATAAATTCCAGTTCAAAAAAATTCGCGATGATACTATAGACTATTGTAGTCGGTTATCAAATATTAGACAAAAGTGAATTTAATTTATTGACTGGAGTGCATGAAGTTGTACAATCATGGAAGATCATAACACATTCATCAAATATATAATTTAAACGTATACAAGACTGTATAGAACATTCACTTTATTACATCTAGCCAAATTATAAAACATGCTGAACCATACAAACTTGATTAACGTCAGAGAAAAACAATATTGTTTTGAACTAAAGCCATTTACAAATGAAGTGCAATTTACAAAATTCACAAGGTCTATGATTTCAAAATGTTACAAAATTGCCCGTTTATCATTCATGGCACTACTTCCATTGCTATCAAATTCTACGACAGTTTTAAAGTAAACACCAACTTCGCGTATTCCTGGATTTGAATGTCCTTTTCTTGGAATATAGCGCGTAATTTTTGAAGTTCTTCTTTGTTGCGGTTGGCTTCTTCTACCAGATTCTTGTTTTCCTGTAAACTCTACTCATATTTAGCAAGAAGTTGAAGATGAGCCTCTCGTCCAATTGGAACATCATCAGAAGACTCTAGGTTTTCATTGATGTTCTCATATGCAACCGCGTCCATCTCAGTTTGATCTTCTTCTTTGCCGGAATCTTCTCCAATTGTCGGTGTTTCTTGGAGGGCAGAATCTAGCCAATGGCACTTAATAAAGCCCTCAATCTCCTTGCGAATAGATGGATCGCATCCAATGTCCGAGTCATCACTTGAAGTGTCAGACCACACGACTTCCTCGTTTGGAACTTCAACTTCCTTCGCCTTTTTTCCTAGAGCTTCGCTGGAAACTTACACTCTATTGGTAGTGACGCCGTGGATACTGGTGTCATCTTGGAGTTTGGTTGTATTTCCATCGTCCTCCAATCGACTACTACTCCGAGTATAATCTCAGCATACACCATACGTAAAATGGATAGATTCACCTCGTTCCGGTGAACCTTTGCTGCATTGTAGATGTGCTGGTACGCTTGGATGCACCGTTATTTGAATACTTCATTGGTGCAGTAATTTAAATTACCCTTGTCGTATTTCCGAAGTTGCGAATACCGCGAATGCAGCCACATTCGTCCCAAATGACACCAGGCAATGTACTTTGCACACTGTGTAAATGTCCACGGACTTGGTACATCTCCCCAGCCTCGAAATGCCTTCAACTCACCATTGATGAATATGTGAATGCGTTTCTTCTGCTTGTGGTTGCCTACTCGTCCCGCATCACGCTCTCGTTTCTTCATTTTCTTCTCGGAAACTCAAATCTCAGAAGGCCCACTTGAGTCCATGCTTGAAACTAGCGTGAAGGGGCATCGGGAATAAAAGGGTGTCAATAGACACTGGAGTAAAAGGGTGTCAATAGACACT